>JAOXYB010062134.1:0-10583 GCA_028565635.1 Phoronis ovalis
GCGATTAAAGTTTGGCTAAATTTTTTATCTAGCTAATATTTTAATCGCGATTGCCCGTGTGAACAAAGCTTAAGAAATCTTTCTGGTCTGCAATTCCTACATAGTTTCTATTGTTTTGCTGTAAAAAATGTGTTGTATTACTTTTCTCGACATCTATTTTTCCATTTATCTGTTTAATTTCACATTTCTGTTTTTGGTTTCCTTATAATTACATGATCTACACTTTTTATGAAAGGCAATGATAAAACTCAATCCCTATGGAATTCCATATTTAGAAACTTACAATTCTGCAACAATTTTTTCTGTATTCTGCAAGTAGAAGCCAACAAATTAAATAGGTCATTCTTCAAAGTTTTGAAAAGAAAATTTTAGATCAAAAATATTCATTTATCAAAGATTATACTAATCACAACGCTGGGGCTGTATAGTCTTTCTGGTGTTCAATCGGAAACAAGCAAACATGCCCGAAGTTACCAAAGTGCTTGCGCAAAAATAAGCAGTTCTGTGATAAAATAAGTAAACATGTTTTCCACTGTATTCTGTCCATGGCGTGGAATTACAGAACTGACTATTGGAGATAAGACTTATGGCATAAAAATGGAAAAAACAACAATATTGTTTTATCTAAAATGTTGATTATGTAGTGATGTATAGATTGTATTTTATAATAATTCTTAGTAATAAAATATAACATTACAACTAAAAAGATTTTTTTGATGTTTACATCATTATTAATTTCAGCTGGTTAGATGTGTTTCCTCAACAATGTCAAATTTTCAAACAATTTTTTTTTAAAATTGTTATGGAATTTCCAATTTTTTTTCTGCAATTTAGTAGAGATTATTAAAAGGCAAAGCTGTCCATTATTTAGGAGGGAATTTGCTTGTTTTTGAACCCAGTTAATATCTGAAAATACTTAAAATGCATATTACAGGAATTTCCACATTTTTTCAACAATTCAGTCGAGTATTAGGACTGTCAGTTATTGAGGATGGAATTTTCTTACTTTTTCACCCCACTTAATATTTACAACTATTTATTAATGCATTTACAGGAATGCAAGTATGATTTTTTTTATGTTTACATCAATATCCTATGTTTGTTTTATCAAATAACTTCATAGGACGAAACAGCTGGTCAAATGTGTTTCTGTATCAATGTCAAATTTTCAAACAATTTTTTTTTAAATTGTTATTATGGAATTTCCAAATTTTTTCTGTAATTTAGTAGAGATTATTAAAGGCAAAGCTGTCCATTATTTAGGATGGAATTTGCTCGTTTTTGAACCCAGTTAATATCTGACGAAAATATTTAAAATGCATATATTACAGGAATTTCCACATTTTTTCAACAATTCAATAGTATTGTTAAGTTGACTGTCAGTTTATTGAGGATGTAATTTGCTTGCTTTTTCAACCCACTGAATAATTAAACATTTTTAAATGCATTTACAGGATGCAATTATGCAAGCCAGCCAATGATGTTTAATTCAAAAAATTTCTCACCATACCAAATCCCTGATTGTAGAAGACTGACCTGCCCTAGTTAAAATACTAAAACTACCCTTCACTGACCTCAAGACCAAAGAGTTCATCACAGGTTGTTTTTTTTTAAGTAACAAACTGCTTTTTGTTTTAACTCTATTATCTAAGGTTAAAGGTATTACTAGCAACCACCCAGTTAAGAGCAACAAACTTTACGAGTAACACAATTCCCAATTCACTGTTTGCAGTTTATATCTATACACTATAAAATACTATATTAAGGTGGCGAGAGTATCCATTATCATTTGGTTTATTATTCGCCCCTCACATTTTAAGTTCAAGTAATCTTTTCAATCTTTTTCCTCAGCAAGACATGAAACATGCTCCCATAGCAATTTTCAGAGAATGTAAAGGCAGGTTTGGTTGCCAAGCTAGATTTCCAGTTATAGTAAAACACTGCTAAAATTACTTAGGATAATCAACCTACGACCCTTGTCTCTTTCATTTGATAGCAAGCTAAATTTTACCCAAAATTTAAAAAAATTACAACTTTTAAATCAAATTCTTTGTCAAAAATGTATGGGTTTATTTCAAGATTCTAAAGTCAAATCTTTTCCTGCAATACCTTTTCTGGAAATTCACTCTAGTGTGTCTCTAGTTGTCTTTGGCGAAACATTTGTGGTTCTGGCTGCATGAAAAATCAGGTGTAGTTATGGATACAAGGTTACCTTTATTTGGTACTGCAGAAAATTTTCTGTGAAGTGTTAGGATAATACTGTACAATAATATGTTACAACTGAAGTGGATGGAAAATCATTTGTATCTTGCCAATCTCACTACATCAGTTTGCACTAATGAAGTGTCAGCAGCGAGAATTCCTACAATTGACAACAAAACCATGACTTACCATCAAGCACAATCCCTCTATCTTGAATAGTATATGTAAATGATGCAAATGGTGCTACTGGACTTTTTGCTATTAGAAGCTGTAAATATAAACAAGGGCATACTGAAACTAAATAACAAATGCCATCAGATTTTATAGTTTCACGCACATATTTCCAAGAAAAATTTACTTTTCAATTTGCATGGTGGCCAAAACTAGGCATCCCACTATTTGAAAGGTTTTTATTTTGCAGTTGTAGGTTAATATTGGAGCTGGTATTTTTATTAATGTACTTCTCTTGTCATGCAATAGATACTGTCAAATTGATTTAATTTTTTTTTATTGTTGCAACAAGTGATAGTTGCAACACATCTAATATTGATGATGCTATTAATTTTAAGCAATGAAGAGTCTGCATAGAGAGACCAATACAGCAGATACATTAGAAGATAAACAGCCTTTGTTTTTATTAGTTGTTTACTATCTGTTCTGCTAAAACATAGTATACCTGTCTCTTGTTATTTTCCAGGTACTGTAAAACAAGTCTAGTGTTAACACAGTGACTCCAGGTATTTCCTAAGGCTGCTGTTACATAACACTCTTCAAAGCCTATGACTGACGATTCTTCTACCTCTGAAATTTAGTAATACAGTTCTTCCTCAAACTGGAAAACAGGAATTTCTACTAATCTGATACAAACTGCCACCCATTTGCAGCAATCTACTAAAGTCACATGCAGTCATACCATTCCCCCTGCAGATAATCAGATTGACAGACACAGTTATGGAGGGAGCCCTAAGAGCTTTCGATATTAGAAGCGAGTTAAACTCATTTGACTACAATCAAGATATCTCTTATTAATATGCTAAAGTTTAAACTCATTGCTGATGCTTACTATTTCTGGTAGGAGAGAATTCAAATCCTGGATGACGTACTGACGCAAACAAGTAATTGGTGCAAATGGGGTTTGACAAAGATTGGGTATGATCCTGTTGTGAAGTTTGATTGGATATTTTGTAACATAACAGGATCTTCAAGGCTATTTTTTTACATGCAGCTTTTTGGTATTGAACTTTCTTTCAAATGATCAGTAAAAAACTTTTTAAAGTAAGTTTAAATTAGCTGTATCAGTCGTGATATGCAGTGCAATACTGGTAGCTCATAAAGTTTCTATTTAGTGCTTCTTGAAATTAAACTTGAAAATTTTTCAAAAGCCTCAAAAATACCTTCATTTTTTATATCTTCTTCGACTGTCTTCAGACTAGCTGATTTGAAATGTGTTGTAATTTGATTAGTAACTACTATCTGCAAAATAATTAATAGAATTAGATGACCTGAGGATTAAATCCAAATACTTAAAATTAATTTCTACAAGACTGTTACTGTGCTATATATAAATTAATCAGTAAATAAGGGCTCCGGCTCAAAATACAATGCAATAATATAATACAATATATGAGAATGTCAGATGGTCATACAAAACTCATTCTACATAGTAGGCAGTTATTTCATTTCTTACATGTAACAAGTGATCTACATAACACTCACTTTCATTAATATTTTCTGGTTGTAATTTTTCGTAATCTTAGGCTTAGTCTTAATTCAGCCTGGTGCCAGGGGTATGTAAGTAGTAATTAGGTGCAATCAAGTACACCTAAAGGTTGCATTATGTTATGCTTCATAAATTTTTAACTAAAATTATTTAAGTAACAGAAAATGTTTATGCTGACAGGATGTAAAATATAGTAGTTTTGGTACCAGGGACACCAGATGGAAGATGGTGAAACAGACTAGTTAAGGATATATTATAACTTAAATATTACTGATAAAAAGGGCTCATGCAGAAATTTTTATTTTTGTACAATTCTACTAAGTTTAGTTCACAGCACTTAAAAATATTTTGTTCTTCAAGACTGCCTTAAAATGTCATTAAGTACATTTGTCCCATTGGATTAGAAGTAAAGATAAAATATAAAGCATAAGTAATAGTTACACACAAGCTAACTCCTACTTAGATAACCTTCATTTTTTATATTGAAATCAAAGACAAAACATTGCGAAACAATACAACGCATGAAACTACTGGCGCCAGGAATGATAAAACAAAATATTAACACATTAACAAAATATTAACATATGAGGAACTTGAATAAAAACAAATTACAGATGTTATACCTTAAAGGTTAACATTAACATTTTTTTATGAATGAACGAAATGTTACCAAGTGTACTGGAGCCGAGGTTCCAGTATGTCAAAGGTTTGCCCATCGTGAAGGGTAAGGGTTGTATGGAACCATTTGTTTTTATAAGAGGTACATGTCTATATACATTCAAGTATCCCGGTACATTTATGTAGTACCCCTTACGACAATGACCCTTTTAGCTCACAGAGGTTCTATTTGAGTAACCTTATAATAACGCAATTGGAAATACTGATATTTTTGAAAATAATGATAACCTTATTTATTTCATCAAAAGTTATTTTTAAAAATCCTGCAAAAAAAGCTGTCATGTTTCAGAACTGCAACTTTTCCCAAGTTTTCTTAGTTCACATATCACATTCCCAAATTCCACATACACTGAATTTCATCAAATTACCCAACAGTTGCAAAATTGATCTAAATCATTATGTCATTGATCATACAATTATTTGTTTACATCATAGTGTGATTTATTTCTGCAGTTGCTTTCAAGAACCTGTTGTAAAGTCATTACACAGAACACAGGTCTGTTATTTGGGCTTTTGTTTATACAGCAACACAATATAAAACACTTTGCAAATTTGATCCAGTAATTCTAAGGAATTCCCATAGCTGCTTTTTGGTTAATTAAGGTGGTGAACATTGTTCCGCAAAATTTATTCAGACATTATACTTTAAGTTAAATCTTAGCTAATTAAATGAAATGATAGTTACAGATTTAGATAGTTTGAGTTGTATACTTTCTCTATATACATACATTACATACATGCACACAAATGTCAAGAGTACCCTACCTAACTAACCATATCAAACCTGAAGATTATCTACACTGTCTCCCAAGAAATTTCTACATCTTGGATCAGAGAAATTTTGCACATTACAAACTATGATCAAACAAAATTTTAGTATGGAACTAGTGTAAGGTGCTGATTGTAAAACTGAATCCAGTAAAGTAAATTTTGTTGTTAATATAATGGTTTGCTTACATTTTTTATCCAAAAACTGATAATGAAGTGTAACAACATAAAAATGTGATCATCGCTTCAAATATGCAATTAGGAACTGGTACTATAATGTATTTTCTATGAACCTGTTACCTAATACACATTTTCATAAAACCGGATCAGTTAATTTGAGAAAATAATGCACAGGCATATTTTGTCATGGACGCCTGACTGTACAAGTTGTTGCTGGTTGATGCATGAATAATGCTCTACCCTAAATTGTTGACTTGTTTAATTTGTTTCAATGTTTATAGATATTTGAAGGTAGCATCTACAGTTATTATATGCTTATTTTGTTAACTTAAATTGAGTTTTTTCATGCTGTCACACATGGTCTGTGATGGCAGCTTCTCAAGTCGCAATCTTTTGAAAACTATACCTAGTTTCTGAACTTGATAGATCATTCAAGCATGTAAACTATATTATCTAAAGATAATCTTAATTAAATGTCATTGTCACAACACGATTCATTTTTTAAAGGCTGTTCTCAAAAAATGTCTCTGAACCATCTTAACACACAATTTTTTTTTGTAGATATCTGTTGATATCATTATCCTATCCACCTGTTTTTAAATATGATATAATTACAAAGTCTGTGTTGACTAATTAAATCTCTTTGCCAAGTGAAGCAATGTGATGAATGAATAAAGCAGTTGCACATAATATTTCAACAAATCAAAACATGAACTGCCAAGTAGTGCTTGCATAGTCATTAGTAAATTCATAAACATACTTTGTCCTTAATTTATTCAGAATTTTGATGTTACATTTTTTATTCAGGATTTTGCTGCAAAAAGCAGAATACTTATTTGAATGACATATCAACAAACACCATGTCATCGATTCTCAGCCAAATAAATTGCGTTAAAACATATTATAGCAATTAGTGTTCTCCATAGCCTGAACTGTATTGCACCCTTGGGGGCAATACTGCCATTCACAGTAACTGTATTATCTGTATATATGTGTCGCTCCATGTCCCCCTTTTTCAGCCTTCACTTTTACCATGGGGTACCTTTTAATGTTTATTTAATATTTTTTGGCATAGGATGTGTTTTATGCAAATAAATTTTACCATGGAGTATAAATTTTCATTAATTTGTGATTTATGTGTTGTTTGCAAATAAATGTTTACAATAGGGAATATTTTTGGAATGCAGCTTTACTATGGACTTCACACTTTCACCAGGGTTTTGGTGAATTGCACCGTTGTTTTTAACGGTCTTGCACAGCTATGAAAGCTCGGTTTTTTTAGATCGCACAGAATCGTCCAAAAACAATACCAAATTTACCAGTAAAATGTCCTGCCAAATTGACAGGTATGAGCTCATAGAAGATGAGTAGGAAAGCCACTTTCTTACTTTCAACATGTTGCACATATTAATTATTCTCTCTTAAGTCAACTGTACACTAAACACACACTATCGGGGGAGGGGGACAGCCAGACTTAGACCTATTATACAATAATTGCCAGAAGCTCCACAAAATACTGCTTGTACTGCAAAGAATTCCTGAATGTTGCCAAAGGAATGAAGTTCCATATCTGTCATTAGAATAGGAGTTATTAAAATGAGATAACATCAATGTTAATGCCAAATAACAGTAATTCCTTTAAACATTTTTTGCCTAATTAACAATAATTTTATGACCACAGACAGTTGCTAAATGCAATTAGGTGAGTAATAGTAAAGTACTTTACTATAGTTGCACTTAAGACACCTGCCTGTATACAGCTGATAACAGTCGTCTACTTATTACTACAGTGCTTCATTTAAGCTCTTATATCATAACCACAACTGTTGAGGTTTCACTTTTCCAGCCACTGGCAAAATTTGCAGGCACGAAAGTGCTGGATAAAGCATCTAAAGTATATAAGTCGACAGTGATAGCTTAGCTTAGAACATGGCTTGAAAGCACAGATTTTTTTAATTCATTAATTTACAAAGTTTTTTTGAATCATGAAGTCTTTTTTCTGATTTCTGTTAGGACTACAGTTATATTTTAAACTTTAGCTACATTCCCTAAGAATAATTTACAGCAAATAAAAGAATAGCTGCATATGTAATGACAATGTCCCAGAACCAGTACAAAATTGTGATTAATGTTATGCAAAAAAAACAAAGCATGTGCCACAAATTCTAAATGCGGAAATGGAAATTGCAAATTTCACAGTGCAAACACAGAGTAAGTCACAAAACAGCTTGTAAAAGTAGGCACATATGTTCACTCACCATGAACTACCTATGAAATTGCATAAGCCATCAGAGAAGAATGACAAGGAACCATGATGAAATCTTATCCTCAGCCAAAGATAGAAGGACCTCTGCTGGCAAATAACTTTAGTCAAGTTTTCATTTTTAGGGGGCAGCACCTTATAATCAACTCAAACAACATGCTTTTTGTACAATAAACCTTTTACTATTAATAATCAACTGTTGCACAACACACCAGCTTTTCAATTCAATGGAAAGCAGTGTTTAATTTTGGAAGATTACATTTTGGATAACAATAGTAATGCCAATTGAGATTGAATCTTAACTTATTAGCCAATCATATCATCTTTCCATTGCTTAGAATTGTAGATTAATTTAAATCACAGCCCCTATTTAGTTCAGTGAATTCAGCTTATTTAAATACATTAATTCACCAAGGACTAGAGATAATGCTCAAATGCAAAAAAGCACCAATGCACTTGAAGTTCTCATTGCAAAAAAAAAAACTCTTCTTACCGGAATAGAAAAAGATTCAGCAAGATATTTCAACAAGGCTGCTTCTCTGGAAAGTAATTTTGTTCTCTCTGTGAGATTCTTCCCTAGTCGGCTATCAAATTCCTTTCTTACTAATGAGGCTATGGAATCAACAACTACCAATTTCACCTTCTTCGATATTATATCTTCTTCCAGCGTTTGCAACCTATGGATTAATTCTTTCTATGAGTCTTCAGTTTTCATGTTTTATGGAAAGCAAGCATTACAGTTTTGGAAAATGTAAAAATAATTCTTAAGTTTTCAGTTTAACTTTGTGACTGTGGTCCAGTACAAATGTAGCTTACAGTTACATCCACATTCTCAGTTTGAATATAAAACTAACAGTACTCTGTTATCCTGTACACCTCAGAAGATTTATGACACAACTCACTAGTTGTTCCTTTCACCATTGCATCATGGGTGTTACCGATTATGTGTTCAAAAATCCTTCTAACTTCAAAATTAATCCGCTATTTTGAAAATTGTTCTTGTAAGATACACCTATTAAGTCGATAGCTGGAGACATTATCATGATACCTCGCTAACTTTAAATGAGTAAAAGCCTTATACTTCAATTTCTCTAAAATCATATACATGTTCAAGATATGAACATTTAAAATTGGTGCATCGAACTCCACAAGCACACTTGTATACTTGCCTGTTCCACAAGCTATCACATGTAGATTCAATATATACGTGAACCTGATTGGCTAACTTCATTACAGAATCTTCATTTGTGAAATAAGAGGGGAATCTATGTTGAGCCATTTCAACCAATCTATCATAGAAAAATGATCACCTTTTTAATACCGCAAAATTATTTTTTTAATAGACCATGTACTTTTTCTCCAAGAACGCAGCATTTAAAGTATGATGAACCCAAGCAAAGTTTTGAAAAAAAATATGCTAAGTTTTTCTATACATTGCTAGGAGCAGTCATAATGCCACAGCGAGAAGTTTCAAGAAAAAAAAAACTAGATCAAAATGTTCAAACTTACAGTGACTTTACTTTAAATTGTATTACCTATCAGCACTGAAAGCTGATTCAGTATCAATGTATATAACTCCACCATACAGACCTCGCATTTCTATAGGTAAGGTAGCCAGTATTGTTAACAGTATACTGTACTGGGTTTTACCACTGCCAGATGGGCCAGCAATCTGCAAAAGACATCTAAAATACATCAACTTGAACATTAAACATCGAGAGCATAATGCAAACACTTCAGCTGTAAGATGGGCCAGATGATCATTCTCGATTGATGGGGAAGAGTTCCTTGTAGTTAAGACAGACAGCTGGATTTTTCAGGCTGCGCACCAGTTAAAATCAAAAAGAGGAATATTTTTTTCTCTTTGATTCCCTCAAAGGGCTAAAAGATGAGGATTTTACATTATGCCTAAGAAAAAAATGTGTATGGTTCCGGTAACCCAACTGACCCTAATTTTAACCTCCGGCCATGAAGTTGAGTTGTTATTCTTTTCCTTGTGTCTTTCATGATTTGGTCATTAAAATAAAAAATGCCTACCTACCTACCCTATCTTTTTGGCCATGTAATAGGAACCATACATATTTTTAGGTCTTAAAATAATGGTATAACATTGCTAAAGTATCTATCTGTACCTCAGTTATTGTCCCAAATGGGATACCGCCATGTAAAACTCTGTCGACAGTGTTCAGAGATGTTGGCAGAAATGAAGACTTCTTAGAATTCTTCCATAAATCATACACCTACAATACATTGCAACTTAACTGTCTCAGGCTAAACTGAACACTACACTTTCTTTTGATAGTTTGGGAACAACCAAATTCTTGGATATTTGTAATTTGAAGGTGCATGATCAAAGTTTCATATAACATCATGCCATAATTTTTGTGTGGGAAAAGCAACAGCTCCAAAACAAAGTTTTATTATAAAGGCTACATTAGAAAGGGGAGCAGGATTCGTGCAGTAAGTGAATCTGAGCGACCAAATTCTTATACTACAGGTATGCGAACCTTCAATACTAAATGTATTCAGGGTTTTAGCCAGCGACCCGTCATCCCGTCAAATGACGGGTTATAATTTTCAATTGACGGTCAAAAATATTGGCTGTGCACATTCCCTGCTCAGAAAAAATATTATTGATGATAGATATTGTTAGTATACTAGTTATTAGTAATATAGATGGCACAAATACAATTTCAAACTAGATAGCCTTTTAGCAAAGGCAGGGTTGCTCATATTGGCTTTTATGAATGTTAAATGACCTCCAATTTACCT
>JAOXYB010062145.1:0-10581 GCA_028565635.1 Phoronis ovalis
TACTACCTAAAGCCAAAATTTTGGATTGGGTTCCGCGGCACATCCCCGTAGTCAAAAAACCTTGAGTACCCCCCCCCCGGGACGGACATGCCTTAGGCTGTCCATTGTAGGGTCATGCTAGGACTACTAAGTATATATAGAGGACAAGATTTGGACTAGAGACATGAATTAATCTATTAGTATTTAAGAATACACTGAAACTGTGGAAGTTACTGCATCTAGGATACGCTAATGTATTATTAGCATTTAAAAATTTAAATTTTTCAGATAAATATTAATCCATTTTCTTTTTAGGTTGGATGATTTGAATCACGAGCTGGAAGATCTTAAAAAAAAGGTTCAAGAAGTGTATCCTTTACAAAAAACCTGCATGTTGTATGGATGTAGCTGCCATAATTTATCATTTAATCATAGACCACCTGCTAGGTGTTCTTGTAGTTTATATTTTATTGAGGTTTGTTTGACTACGGTCCTCTGACTGGCACATGGGAACTGAATCAGGCACACTATTATACTTTTCAAAATTATTTTATGCCATCAAATTAAAATGACTTTCTTTCATAGTTTCGTTGAGGTCACGAGTCTAGTATTTTCCAAGTTATCCAAGGTGGCCACCTGCTTTTCCAGTTGAAATTTTCCTCTCCTGAACTTAACAAACATTTTGATCCAGATTTCAGTGTTGAGAAATTGATCCAGTACTTTTTGGGTTTTCAAAGAATATGATTTGACATTGCCGTCAAGTTAGTTTAAAGATGTCAACCAACCATCATAATCAAAGATGTTTCCATTCAGGACCATATGAACAAACTTTCATTTAAATTTGACCAGTACTTTCTGAAAAAATGTTCAGACAAGCTAGTTTGCTGAAGAAGAACTACAAACATGCAAGAACAATATCTTTCAAATTTGTTGCAGGATAAGACGTTTCATGGTTGTAATTTAATCCTGTAATCAGCTATATAGCTGTATCCATATTTGACCATATTTACTTTAACTGCCTTGTAGACGGGATGACAATGAGTGGCTACAAACAGAAGCGCATAAAATACGAGTTGAAAGTGTAAGTATATATATATATATACATCTCTGTTAAATTGTTAATGCCACAGGAGTAAAAGTGGTAGAAATAGAGCAAATTAAGTCAAAACTGCTAGTAAAACATGGATTATCCAGAACTGGTCTTCACCAAAATCTAATGAATTTATCCTTGTAACGCACTGGTGGTGGAGGTAATAGAAAGAATCCAGGTTTTGATGTTGTTGTCATTATATAATGGTATATATCCATGCTAAAACAGACTTAACAGGATTAAATGTAATCATGTGTTACATATCTAAAACTTGACCCATAAGCATGCATGCACTGTCTGCTGTAATTTAATTCTTATCTGTTGCAGCATGAATACATGAGTTATATGGAAAAGAAGACCAGCAAACGACAGACAACAATTGTTTCATTAAGTGACCAAAATCAAAAAGAAATTCAAGACATTCTGGGCCAGAAAGCTAAAATGTTGGAAATGTATGAAGAAAAAAAAGCAGGTAACAAAAAAACTTTGTGAAAATACAGTTTGCTTTGTTTGGCAAATTCGTGCACATGCATCTACATTTAGCATTTCGTTTGGCACATTTCATTTTAAAGTCCTTTATGATCTGTAGCAGGATAATTACATATTGCATACATTGAGCCACATGTTTGTTATATAAATGTGCGTGTGTGTGTGTTTATGCGTGCCATGCATGTGTAAAACAAATATTATATTTTCATCATTATTATAAAATTTATAGCCCTCAGAGCAATCATGATGGAGAAAGAAAATCAATACGCTAAAACAAGACAAGAATTAGATGATCTGCAAGAGTATAAGGTATACATCATGAGTAATATGTTAAAAGCACAAAACAATATTTAATAAATAAATTAAATAATTAAAGAAAACAAACTAAGGTTTTACAATAAATTATACAATTACCCATGTTATTAAGAGAGTATGCTAGTTGGATAGGATCGTAATATATTTAGGGTTTGCAGGGCAGCCAGACTTGCTTGGGGAACAGACTCAGTGGGTGTAATTACTACCACATGATATACTTATTCAAATTTTTTGTAGAATTTACAAAAACAGCAGCTTGCTAGAATAAAAGAATTAGAGAAAGAAGTAATGCACATGAGGGGTATGCATTCAGACAAGATACAACAACTCAAATCACAGTTTTTAAAAGAGAAGAAGGCGTATCAGCTAGATTCTGAAAACAAAATTACAGCTATGGCAAAACAAGCAAATAAGGTTAGTGCATGTCAGAAACCTTTCAGACTGCTTTTACAATGACAGTGTTCTTCTTGTCTTCCGGTTAGTTTTATTCACAATCACATTTTAACAATGAAGAAATTTTAATTAAAGAATTACTGATTATTTAATACAAAGTTAATACTACCTAAGTATGTATACAAAATCTTTGTTTTTTGTTAAATTATAGGAAGCATTGCAATGCCTTAATGACCATACGAATACAATCAAGTTAGAAAATCGTCAGCTTAGACATGAATTGTTGAAACTGATACAGAAAACAAGAGCATTGCATGAACACAAATTAAATCTTGAAGAACAAAGGAAAGAGTTAATTAGGGAACAACAGTACGCTCAAGATTTAAAGAGACTACGTTCAACAAGGCAACATAAAGCATTCAAGAAGTTTGGATTGATAGACGATGATGGAAATTTGTTGACAGATGAGACTGACACTCAGGCAGCTGCCATAGAAGATGTGGATGATATATGAGAAGTGCATTCCATACACTTACATCGGGTAAAAGACCCACATATACTTTTTGGATTATAACACACCAGTCATTCAACTGGTACTCTCTTTTGTTCTGGGACCTCATGCATTCATGAAATAATGTGTAAGGTAGTTTAAATAAGAAGTGCAATATCTGCTTGTGGCTATTACCATGTAAGCTATTACCTTGCACAATTAAATACTCCTACTTTTGTCCTCCGGGTTTCCTATGTATTATTTACAGTTTAATATATTGAAAGAAATTTTTGTAAACTTCAATCATACCTTGGCTTGCACCATCAAATGCATAATTATAAAACACATCAAAGGTGCCATACATTTAAATGACTGTGTAGTTTCAGGTGTTATGAATAGTCTACATGACTGACTAAATTAAATTTAAATTTTGCAACATTTCTCGCCTTTTTCTAGTGGGAGCTCAAAGCTTGAGGTGCAGTACTAGAATTATTTATATCAGTTCAAACCAGAAAAGAATGTACATGTATGGTCATTTGAAACCACATGAAACAGTTAGAGGAACACATATTATTAACCCAGGGGTGAGGACAATTAAATGTAGAATTGTGAGAAAGGATCTTATTGAAGTAGTCAAATTTTCAAGTAAGATGTCACTTAATACAGACATTATAACAAGGCACATTAATTACAGAGATATGCATTCAAAAACATTTATTGCTACTAAAAATGTTTTTTAACAAAATTTTACTAGAAATAACTATGTTACAAAATAAATTAATCAGTATCATATCAGAACCAAAAATATAAATTTCCCTGTTAACATGTTATGTTGTCTTCAGCAATTTTAATTGCAAAAGTTGCTATAAAGTTGTTTTTTTGTAATATTTGCAATCACAATATTAATTATTGCACTTATGTATGCAGTTTAATTCTTACAATCTCTCATATATCAATTTCCAAGTATTTTAAAAAGATGCAAAATAGTTCAGCTAACTTATTCATTGGAATAGTAATGTAGCTTACTTGTCGATCATGGCATAAACCCGGGTGAACACTCTCATAAACAAGGTAGTGGGGTATGCTCTGCCTTAAAGGGTCAACATTTTGCTGCTATGAGCAAGTTTGTATAAAGGGGTTGTTTTAAGGTCCGTTTTGGTACGAGATATATTCTGTATTTACAGCCACTACAGGTATCAAAAAGGGTTACGTAGTAAAAAGTTCTTGTAAAGAAGGTCCACTAAAAGTGATCCAGTTGTCGAGTGTTATAAACTGAACTCAATCTGAAAGCAGTATGAATTTCAAAGAAACTGGTCAGAATTTTACATATTTTGTATAAAAAAGGGGGTCCAGCTTTGCCCAAGCTTGTATAAAAGGGGGGGCATTTTAGGGCAACAGAGGAGCAACTCCGATCAAAATTGTTACAAGTGTTCACTCGGGGGCATGAAACAGCATGGCACAATAATAATTATCACTGTGAAGTAATGTACAGTGTATTTTACTCAGTATATTGTGCCCGAGATTTCTTAGTTTAGTTTACATGAGTAAACCTAGTTGCTCTTAAAAACTTAAGGCACATTTATAACTTACACATTTACTAAGTCTATAGTTTATAAAAGATGCTGATAAAAATAAAATATCACAAAACAGCCAAATCTCTCATGTATTACCAATGATTAAAATTATACAAAATTTTGAGGTACAAACATACCATGCATGCCAAACAAATAAGTGACAGTGCAGTATTTACATGGTGTGGGGAATGTTTCGTATAAAATAGCAAATTAAAAACAAATATCATCATCATCATCTGTCTCTTCATCTTTTGCTGTAACCTTTGACCGACTAGGTGGACGGGGAGATGGGGTGGAACGTTTGGTACTCTAAAGCACAAGAAAAAACAAGTTTTATACTTTGTGTTTGGTTAATTGCCATTAACTCTTCATGAGAAGCTACTTCTATGCAAAAGTTATTCAGTATTTCAATTCGACCATCATGCAATTATTTAGATCCTGCAGCCAATTTTTTTCACTTAATCACTAGTCAAAAGATTACGTTATCTGCTAGCAATTGCACTTACTATCATTTTGAGAATAAAAATGTGTACAAAGAGACTGAAATTCAATAGGCTACCTCTCGTGCAACACTCCCACGGTGGGACACAGGACTGCGCCTTGCCACAGATGATCGACGTGAACTTGACATGATTTCATCTGCACTTTCTTCTTCCTCTTCTCCGGCCGAGTCCAGTCTTCCGCTAGGATGGCGTGCTAAAGATGAATGCCTACTTGATGACGGACTCTCAAAACTGAAACAAGGTCGATCATGAATTTCTGTTACAAGTATTTCTAATCCCAATTGTGGCTATGGTCTGTTATAATTTTAAGGTGCATCTTTGTAGCGTGTTAGTAATAATTCTAATGTAATCCAAACAAAAGTTATAATAATGAAAATTACAGTCTAGTGACAAAATAAAGTTCAGAACAGTTTTTGTGGACATAACTGTTGATCGTTAAGTGACTACTATGAAAATACAACTATGAACGGTAGATCAATGTGTTTGGAAATATGTCAAAACTTATGCTAGTCAAATAGTTGATTCCATCATACAGGATAAATTATCAGAATCAAGTCATTCCATTTTTGACTTTATTTTACTGATAACAGTGTGTTTGTTGAACAAGACACACACCTAGGCTTGTAATTTTTCCTAGCCCAGTGGCTTCGCACAGCAGACTGAATCATTTCTACACCCTCGTCATTTTCTTCACATTCAGGGGTGGAAATTGAAGTTCTAAACAAATTATATTTAATGCAGTAATTATTTTTATTTTGTTGTCTAATGTGCTAACTATTCTATAAACTAAAGTAAAATCTGCAACTAGCAATTCATAATTCAATGTATTATTATCATTGGCTTCATTAGTAAGAACTATAGATAATCATTTATAGTCATGTGTCCCACAAATCTTTCCTTATTTCAAGAATCATCGGACCGTGAAGGGAATTCACTCTTCAACTTACGAACAATTATGTTCGTAGACCACATTAATTGTGGGACACATATATTTGATTAGTTCTATATCACAATGGATAGTGTACATCTTACATTTATTTAACTGATGCTTGAATTTCTGAAATAATTTGTTTCTAAAGCTAGACCAACTAATTTTGCGTTGCTCACTTTAAAAAAATATACTAATACAAGGATAGTACAAATGTGGAATACATTTAATTAAAAAACACAACATTTTTGTGTATATAGTGTTAAAGCATGAATGACAGGTAATAACTGTTCGAAGTTAATGCTAATTAAAACATTGTTTTGTACAAAATTAGTAAACTACAGCATTTAAAATTATTGCAGCAATTAATGTAAATGTTATGCAGAAAATGCAGACATAAGTTATCAAGGACTAGCATTAAGTGGAAACTTTTCCATATGTATGATTTTTGCAACCGTGCAAATTTATCATCTTTTACCTTTTAGATTACTGTAAGTTTGCGAGTTATGCTCTCAACAGTCTAAACCGGATTTTATCACCAGGGGTACTGATACCTTTAATTATGGCAAAGTGTCACATAGATAAGAGGTCAAAGGATCATTTAGTTAATTGACATGCAATATTAAAAAAAGAATCGAGAATCTGATGAAAATTAACAAAAAATTTAGTCTGTCAGGGAATCATATAGAATGTACTATGAACATCATGCAAAAGTTTGCTTCCTTAATATAACCATTTTACACCAATGTATCGCGAACATTTTTACAGATAGTGGCCTTTCAGCTAATTCAGGTACTAGTGCTAGGTAGTTACAGGGAAGGGGCAAGCTTATTTTTGTTCGGGCGTGAAAGTATGATTAATCCAACAACAATAAATACCTTCATAGGAGTGTCTATATACTGTGCATAGACAAGAAAATGATATTTTATTGCCGAGGTGGGAAAGTGATGTATTTTCTTTATCTGCATGTGGTTGCTGAAAATTAATTGTTCTTATTCGTGCAATAAAGATTTTATTTCGAATGACTCATATTTTTTTACAAGTGTAAAGTGTGAACATTTGCTGTATTTTCCAGCTCAGTTTTCGTAAAAAGGTAATTTTATATACTATGAACTGTGATCACTAACCCCCATTCCCCCCCCTCATTATCCCGTCACAAAAATGTTCGACATTATTTTACTATGTCACAAAGCAGTAATTTGTATATAATACACACCAGAGCATAACTTGGAAAGTAACAGCCTCTTTAAACTATAGATTCCCCAAATATTTCTTTAAGAAAACTTTCTACTTTCATTTTTGCCACTTGTACAAAAGCACTTCTAAACATGCAGCAGCAAACACAACAAGTACATGTAAGTTTATAATGCTGTTAACACGCATGCAACCAGAGCAGCCCACATGTACCTTACCTTACATTTTTCTTACGAGCCCAGTGACCCCTAACAGCTGATTGTATATCACTGACTGCTATATCATAGTCAGGGTCATTTAACATTGGAGAGCTGTGAAAGTTAGACAAGACACAGTTCACACAGAATGAAAATGCAAAGAGGCTACTGAAGAACATTGTGCCACAGAACTTATTTTAATAAGTATTAATATTAAAATAGTTCAATCACTTTTTTCAAACACCTTTTTTAGTATTATACCAATAGAGTCAACATTTTGCTATTTCCCTTGTCCGTTACCTCCATTTCTAAAAGTTGAATTACCTTAACCATAAAAGACCAGAGGGCCGTTGTTGGAAACACTGTAAAGTTATAATTGCATGAATCAAGACTTACGGATGCAAAATGTGTTGTCAGATAACTTTACGACTCATTAAGTAACTTTATAGAGTTACGAAAATTGAATCGTAACTTTACAATGTTTCCTACAACAGGCACCAGAAATTTATTCTTGTATTTTGAATGGCAAAAAGTGAAATGGATTTTGTTTTTATGTAACTAACAGATGTAATTTGGCTTGAAATTCAACATCATTTTCATGCAAATCTAGCAAAAGAAAACTAAAACCAAAGTAATTTAAACATTGTGGATTTTTGTAAGCTGAAAAGGACAAATATATTTTATACCATAAGCTGATCAGCATTTCCTAAACATATTGAAATGATGCAGTGTGAAGCGGTATTTAAGAAATATGTAAAGAAGTGACTAAACCTACTATATTATGTGCGCTTGTCACTTTTATAGCACATCTGTCATGTCACACGAAATACAGATGCTTGCTAATTAATAAACCAAAGCTGATGGAAAGCAATTATTTCCCTTCATTCATTTGCACCATATCATTAATGTTATTTGTGTACATGACCCTAATATGGAAATTCAAATGTCAGAATAAGTAAAGAAACAGATGAGAGCGAAAACTCCTAAATTATACCTTGATCTGACTCTATTATGTTTACGAGCCTGATGCCCTCGGAAAGCAGACTGTATGGTTGAAACCGCTTCTTCATCATCGCTCTCAGTAGCAATTTCAGGTGTTCTGCAGAAATAGCCGTTAAAAGCATTCACACAATGTTATGTGTTCATAAATATTAAGCAAGTGTCATTAGAGAGTTATACACACAAAAAACACAATTAGAAATCATCAGAAACAATACCTATGAGGCGGCACATTTTCTGCTTTTGTCATTTTGCAAAAGCCATGATCATATATTGCGCATGTGACTTTTGACTGGGTTACAGTAACAACAGTCAGCATTAATGCACTACTGAATCAACAAAAATTCCAGTTTTAAGCGACACCTAGTGAGGCAGGCAGTAGTCCAAATTTCTCAGTGGTTATGTAGTGCGATAGCATTGTTGCCCAGACATTTATAATTTTTGACCAACAACATGTAGCATTTTTTGGGGAGAGTACTTCTTCCATAATTACCTGGACCTGGTTCTCATTCTCATTTGGTCTTTTCTTGTTTTGTGCCCTCGATATGCTGACTGTATTGTAGCAACTGCATCATCTTCCGTGTCCTCATCAATTTCTTCCCTGGGTGTGGGTGTTCTGCGACGTTGCAGTTGTTTCTGGCGTGCACTGTGTCCTCTTAAGGCTGACTGGATAACCTCTGCAGCCTACATAATTACAATTCATGAGTATAGTACAATAGGCTATTGGGAAACATAAAGAACGATACATGATGACCATATGTACAAATTAGGTAGATGTTGGTAGGAATTTGTACCTAATTAAAACTGCATAAAAACTATGTAGTGACACCAAATAATATCGAACAAAAATATAGAAAAATGTAAGGAAATTTACAGAATAGGCATAAGCGGATTTTTTAAATGCTGCTTTCCAAACAGAATAGGAAAGTTTATAACACGATTGTAAAAACAATAAAGTATCAGTTTTTAAAAAGAATAGTGCTTACAGCAGTTGGTAGATAGGTTAAGCTAAGATTTCCATCCCTACAATGTGCATTATTAAATGGTGTCCCCGTGCAATATCTAACTACACATACTTTGTTTAATACACGCTCTGCATTAGAAAATCATTCTTAGAAAAATATCCATTAAAATGCAAGTATTTGGATACAGCATAGTTTAATTTGATTACATCTAGTTATATTTAAATTGTGTTGGTTATTTTGAAGCTGTAAGAAATCTTGTTAATAACATGTACACCCTTTAGTCTCAGCTTTGACACTTTTTTTACTAGCTTAAACTATGGTCTAACAGATTTTTTAAAGATAAATCATATAGCTGACATGGTAATTTCAAATTTAATTTTCTTTGTGTAAATTGATACCAGTGATTGAAACATGTTAGCTGAACATAAAAAATTGTAAATAAGCTTGTTTTTCACTTACAAAGTATATATGAAAGTATCTAGAATTTAAAGTAGTGGGTTGCGACATTGCTTGAGGTGTATAACATTTCTATTCTTAACAACATCATCACAATCCACTACTGATTTTTTTGCTCCAAATGTAATTAGTAAATCTGCAATACAGATTTAGTATCTGAACAAAGACTAGCATGTACTCTGATGTGCCCAGCACAAAACGGTGACAAACAGTGATGAATATCATTTAGAACACATCCTGAAAAATAGAATCCTTAAGATTAAAGGCCTATTTATATTTAGGCGAAGCATGCAAGCAGTCCACACTGCTACCTACATCTTGTGAATCTTGATACTGGTGCCAGCCATGTTGGATCTTGCGAGCTGCACGGTTTTCAGAAAACAGGCGAATTTTTTCTTTATGTGCCTAAGTCAAATATGATAATTAGAAACCTTGTACAAGTACATACTATTAAACAATTAGGACAATCAAATGGAAATTAAAGTTGAAAAAAAAAATTTTGAAAGTACACAGAAACTGAAAATGGTTGAAAATTGCAATTCAAATGAAAACAAAGCAAATATTATGCAGAATCACTAATTTGTGTACTAGTAATGGAGTCATGCAAATCACATGAGCAATGACAGCCACACCATTAGTCTATGAAAAACCATGCCCTGAAGTGGAATGGACATATGCATGCAAACTGAATAAAATAAGAAATGTCACAGAAAAAATGTACACTCTACAAAAAAAGCAGACCATATCAAAGTTGCAGAACAGAAGAATGCACAACAAAGGAACAGAAGACAAACTGTCACAAAAACGGCAGAGATAACATATGCACAATGACACTGAACAAATTATATATTGAAGATTATACCCAAGGAAATGTTCATGCGCACTGAGTGAATGGAGAAACATAGGAAACAGAAACAAGACAACGACGATTAGAAGAATCATCATTGTACGCTGTTTAAATTGGCTATTTGAGCGAAAGGAATTGCATATTATTAATATGAAGCATACA
>JAOXYB010062156.1:0-10580 GCA_028565635.1 Phoronis ovalis
GGGGTGGGTGGGTGGTAAAATCTATATGAACAATGTTCATATAGAATCGGTTTGTGAACTTTTGAGATCTTCCCTTAAATAATATATGAAATCCGACAGGAAAATTTAGCAGCTGAATCCGTGGACATAGCTCATCCCTTACACATTTATCTGGTATTGGATAACTGAGCTATTTAGTAACTCAAAAAAATCCTGGGATCAACTGAAAAATCGCACTAATAAAACAAGTGGTCTGCTGGTGTCCATCATATGATGTAGTTTCTTTAGTTGTACAGCCATCTTTGTATGTCTAAGAGTTTTGAGGTTGATAATACAGGGAAAATGTCAAATTTTTGGTTTAAAAGGAAAATAGGTGGTTTTGCTTTGTCTTTCCCGAAATGCCGTACCAAATATAAAGGTGATCAGATAAAAACCGAAGCAGTCATTGTGCGACAAAGGAAGTGTTATGCACAACAAAAAATGTCGAAGATTCATATCGGCATTTCACCTACTTCTCAAGGGCAATTTGAAATGTCACTTGGTCTAAAACACCCACCAACCTATGACCTTCGTGAATCCACCTTCAAATCGTCCAATCATCACTTCGTCTTTCCCGAAATGCCCACCAGTCGGCCATGTTAGAAGTAATCAGGGTCAAACTTATATCCAACGTGTACTTTGACCAGTACCCTACACTACGACAATATGCCCATCCACCACTATGTGGATGGGCATAAAAAACATAAGAAGCAGTCATTGCAAGAC
This sequence comes from Phoronis ovalis, assembly GCA_028565635.1. Lineage (NCBI taxonomy): Eukaryota > Metazoa > Phoronida > Phoronidae > Phoronis > Phoronis ovalis. The sequence goes on from JAOXYB010062156.1 coordinate 745, forward strand.
AAGAAAATTGTTACACAAATGAAAAATGTCGAAGATTCGTATTGGAATTTGACCTACGTTTCAAGGTCACTTTGAAATGTCACCTGGCCTAATACGCCCACCAACCCATGGCCTTCGTCAATCCACCTTCGAATCATCCAGTCATTGCTTTGCCTTTCCCGAAATGAGCGCAACGCAACGTGCACTATCAGGAAAACACATGGCCGCCAGTCGGCCATCTTGAAAGTGATCCGCATGGAAATTACACACGATCTGTATTTTGACCTGTATTTACACTGTACCAAACATAAAGTTGATAGGATAAAAACTGAAGCAGTTATTGTGCGACAAAGAAAGTGTTACGCACAAAAATGTCGAAGATTCGCATCGGCATTTGACCTACTTCTCAAGGTCATTTTGAAATGTGGCCTGGCCTAATATGCCCACCAACCTATGGCCTATGTGAATCCACCTTTGAATCATCCAGTCATCGCTTCGTCTTTCCCAAAATGGGTGCAACGTAACGTGCACTCTCGGGTACAAACATGGCCACCAGTCGGCCATGTTGGAAGTAATCGGGGTCAAACTTATACCAAACGTGTACTTTGACCAGTATTTACCCTGTACCAAATATGAAGATGTGACAAAAACAAAACCTATTATTACGAGCTAACATCTCGAGAACAAACATGGCCGCCAGTCAGCCATCTTGAATGCGATCAAAATAATAGACGATCTGCATTTTGACCTGTATTTAGCCCGTACCAAATATAAAGCTGATAAGATAAAAACTGAAGCAGTTATTGCAAGACAAGAAAATTGTTACGCAATTGAAAAATGTCGAAGATTCGTATCGGAATTTGACCTACTTCTCAAGGTCACTTTGAAATGTCACCAGGCCTAATACGCCCACCAACCTATGGGCTTCGTGAATCCACCTTCGAATCATCCAGTCATCGCTTCGTCTTTCCCGAAATGGGTGCAACATAATGTGCAGTATCGGGAAAAACATGGTCGCCAGTCGGCCATCTTGAAAGTGATCCACATGGAAATTACACACGATCTGCATTTTGACCTGTATTTACACTGTACCAAACACAAAGTGAATCTACATTCGAATCGTCCAGTCATTGTTTTTCCAAAATGGGCGCAACGTAACATGCACTCTCAGGTACAAACATGGCCACCAGTTGGCCATTTTGGAAGTAATCGGGGTCAAACTTATACCCGACGTGTACTGTGACCAGTATTTACCCTGTACCAAATATGAAGATGATCCGACAAAAACAAAACCTATTATTGCGAGCTAACATCTCGAGAACAAATACGGCCAACAGTCGGCCATCTTGAAATGTCACCTGGCCTAATACGCCCACCAACCCATGTGAATCCACCTTCGTCAAGTCAACGTCTTTCCTGAGATGGGCGCAACGTGGGGTGCACTCTCGGGTACAAACATGGGCTCCAATCGGCCATGTTGGAAGTAATCGAGGTCAAAATTATATCCGACCTGTACTTACCCTGTACCAAATATGAAGATGATCTGACGAAAGCTGAAGCTGTTTTAACAAGACAAAGAAAAGGTTACATACGCCTACGACAATGCTGCATACCCTACGACTATATGCCCATTCACTATTACATAGTGATGGGCATAAAAAGATCAAATTATGTAATGTAAGAATTCAACCGTTTTCCCATACACACCTTTTGCAAAGCATCAATTTGTCAAGATTCCAACTTTCATAAGTGTTATTGATCAGGTGATCTCTGTAAGTACAACACTGGGAACACATCACCTGAAATAAAGCAGTCTACTACATTTCATACAAATATTGATGAAAACTACAGAATAAATTTGAAAGCTTAATTCCTGGAAGTATAGCGGCATCTCAAAATATGCATACGTAATTGATTTCAAATTTACACTTGTAGTTGTCAGAATTTGTTTCAAGTGCAATGTACCAGAAATAAAGAATCTTCACGAAATTAAATTCTAGCCTTGTGTAAACATACCATAAACAAAATACCAGTACATACACAGCAGAGTGCAGTATCTTGTTGCCACTGCCTTAGCAAGCACACACATTTTAAAGATTTAAATTTATGTTTCCCCTTTTGTAGGTTATAGCTCTTCACACTTTTACGTATCCGAGTGGTTACATACCTTCGTGGTAGCCGGAAGGATACCGAGTTAAATCCCGCAATGTTGTCACTGAACCGTTCAGCACAATATACCGCACATTTAAAGATATAGCGAGATTACAAAATACTGCAATTTATTTCCTGGTTTTGAAACTAAATACAAACTCATGATCAAATGTTTTACAGATGCAATAAAAGAAAGTTTTTAACTATGATAGCTACTGACACTCATTTAGATGATAATGGAAACAAAATACAGCGTAAAGATTTCAGTACTTTTTGTATATGGTTTCTTACACCAATTAAAGTTATTGTCTTTAAAAGATTATGACAGTTTGTATCAGTATCCAAAACTGCAATACCGTAAAAAACACACTGAACGAAATAAAGCAGTAACTGATTGGTAGTGATAAACACAACACATTTTAAATATTTTTCAGTAGCATTGTAAACAGTCCTTGCCCATAGTGTATAGTTCATTACGGATGACTTTCAACCGTAATACGTCCGTGAAGTCTGCTGTAAAACAGTTTAACCGTTTCAAATTGTACACAAATACCGTTATCTCCCCCTGAAATTTGTACATGGATCAGGGGAGACAAATACTGTTCTAAAACCGGTTCAAGTCGATGCTTTCAAAGTCTCTTAAATTCGCGACACACAGACAGTCGTTTCTTTTAATACGATGGTTCTTCTCCCGCGTAACTACAGAAAGACAGAAAATAACAGTCAGAAATATTGGCATGTTCACCCCTTAAGGAAATGTAAATTTCCTGAATAAATATAGCAGTACACACTGCACAACTCAAACAGAATAAACATGTAAGGTTTTATTGTTGCAAGGTTTAAACACCTATGTGATGTGATGTGATGCTACAGTCAGGAAAGTTAATGAACAACAAATACAGACATTTTTTTTTTAACTCTACCTTACATATTCATTTCTATTCGCATAATTACTAAAAACAACATATACACAATGAACTATTAGGTACAAACACAGAAATACTTACAGTCTGTCAAAGTCATAGTAGTATGGGTCACTGAAACAAAATATAGGAACAAGTCAAAGAATGATTATGCAGTTATAACTACCACATGACACCTGCAAAATGATAATCCTATACAATTTATACCTGCATTTAAAAATTGATTAATTGTGCTTCTTACAAGAGTTATATACCTGATACCAGACACACAACTCCTGTTTCAGACAGGCAGATTCAATGTTCATGTGCATTCCTTTTACATCATTCTTCACTATATTGGGTTACTATCTATTCACAATATTAAATGTATCAATAAAATGGAAAAATAGAGCTATTTCTGCTTTGCTATGATGTAATGAGTAATTTTGCAGCACAGTGACAGTGAATATTCTAAGCATTATTCCCAGTAGAAATTTGGCATTTTGAAGATATCCACTTTTACTCATTTACAGGTCAGTTACTTACGGTTGAGAGGCTGCTCTTCTCCCGTAGTATTCTGGAGGTGGTCTGGCATATGGATCTCTGTCTCTGTAATAATAGTCTTGTGGGGGCATTGGTGGAGCATAAGGACGCCTGGGACGACCGTAAGGATCACCATAAGGGGCGTATCTATCTGATGGTGGGTAATCATAGTAGTCATCATAATAGGCTTCACGCCGACCCCCACGCCCACCTCTGCTGCCACCTCTTCCACCACGACCACCTCGACCTCCCCGTCCACCTCTGCGGCCACTGGAAAATAATTTGCTAACATTGGTATTACACACACATTGGAATAACATTCACCAGAGCATTTTGTACTAGTAGGATTAACCAGAATATAATACCCTTGCAAGTGAAATTAAAAAGTACTTTAAAAATGTACAAATTTCACCGATCGAGTAGGGAAGCAAGAAATAGGGTGCCACATGCAGAGGACTTCATTTTTCAACAACCTGGAGAGAACACTGCAATGGAAAGTTACAATGTACATACCATGAATACCTCAAATATTCATAAGTGTGTAGCACAAACATCCTGGTATAAAACTCATAAATTCATGCACAAACAAAAAGGACTTCATTTTTTTACATTTCATCCTGTTATACTCAATTAACATGTCAATCACAGTATTTCACTATCTAGATACTTGTAGGTACAAGCAGGTCCCTAGATATTTTTAAAAACATAGATATTCATCACCATGCAATCTACACTTTACCAGGTTCACATGACACCTGGTTTAAACAACTTGTTGACTCCAACAGCACTTGTTTTAATGGCTTTTGCTTAGAAATAACACCTTCATTTCCTAGACTAAACCAGGTAGATGCTGCCTGGTACTAACCTTCCATCAGAACTTGGACAGTCTTTAGACCAATGGCCTTCACCTCCACAGCGGAAGCATTCGCTTTTACCACCCATACCAGGCTTTTGACGAACTGAACTATTTGACTTCTGGAAAAGTAAATGTTATTTTAGGTATAGTTTTTGCATGTTTTATATGCATTTGAATATATAATAATAATATGAAATTGTAATAGGAACTGTCTGGCTTAATGTAGATAGATGGTTATGATCATTTCATATTTTTGTAGACATTGTACATGTATCTGTCATGGTTTGAGAAATCATATTCAAATAATTCATGCAGTATAAAATAAAATAAGAATTTTACAAGGTTAATTAACAAAGTGGCATATCAAAGGTATTATTTACCTCTACTCGAATTTTTTGACTTTGAACCAAGTGTCCATTTAAAGCTTCTAATGATGCATTGGCTTCATTTTCATCTGCAAAATGCTGCAATACAAAACAAACAAATACATTACAGTATGCAAGAAAGTAATCACAACAATTACATGACTTTCTCTGTCACAATAATGTTTCATAAATTTGATTAGTTTATGTTCCTCGCTGATAGGAAGTGTAAGCTGGAGCTCTCTGAAGGATTCAACACTTACAACAAATCCATAGTTTCTAATGACATCACATTCTGCTACAGTGCCATACTGCCCAAACAACTCTCTTAAATCGGCAGTTCTGTAGCCTTCAGGAATATTACCAACAAATAACTTTGTCGTGACTGCTCTTGACATGCTGCAAGTATAAGACAATGTGTAGATATAACTGAAGGATTTATTTTTTCACTCCTTTTTTATTAATTTTAAGAGACCAGGAATGTACTCCATATCTAAGTGAAAATAGACAATGCCAATTACACTCCTTCTCTTGAACTTTTAAAAGTGTCACATAAGACGTGAAGAGAACGTGTCCAGGTGCATAATTTAAGAGTCCAATTCAGCTGTTCCTTGTAATTTTAAGTTTAGAATCAGCATGTTTAACACAGATTTATGATTATCCCTCTCTATCAAAAAAGTTGAAATGATTGATAATGACATAGATGAAGACAACAAGTCCTATAATCCTCCACTGATTATTATAAATATTATTTCTTCACCCTGTCCATCTCCCAATGGAACAGCCTACACAAGAATAGTGTCAATTCTCCATCAATAGATAGTTTTAAAGCTGAAGTGACAAGAGATAGTACTTATCTGCTAACTATCACCTTTTAATATTGCATTGCAATAGACTAGTTCTATGGCCGTCCTTAGTCCTACACACACGACTCCTACTATGGACAGCCTTTGTCCATAGCAGTAATGACCACCTCCTATCTAAAATGGGCTTAAGTTTGTGCAATACCATAATATCCATGCAATGGATGAATGAACCTTCAAAAGCACATTTTGGATTGTATGCTGATCTGTTTCAAAGCTTTCATTAAGTAATATCTAGATACGGTAATACAAGAAATGGAAGAGTCAAGGAATAAACAGAAGCAAAAGTGTTTTCGAACTTCGGCCCATTTGAAATAGGAGACGGTCATGACTTCTAAGGACAAGCTGTTGGCTGTCCATAGTAGGAGTCAACAAGCTGTAGGCTGTCCATAAGCATAGTAGGAGCTAGGATATATAAAACTCTTAAGAGTTTTATATATCCTAGGACTAGGTAGGAATCATGCGTGCAGTACTATGTACCTAGTCCTGCAAGCATGACCCTACTATGGACAGTCTAAGGCTTGTCCGTAGGGTCATGACCGCCTTGTATCTCAGATCAGCCAAAGTTCTACAAGCCTTCACGCATGTGCAATAGCATAATATCCATACAATAGATGAACAAACCTTCAAGAGTGCATTATGGATTTTATGCTGGTGTGCTGTTGAATCTTTGATTAAGTTATCTTGATACGGTGGTATAAGAAGCAGAATAGCCAAGGAATAGGCAGAAGCAAAAACTTGGGTGGAATTTATTAGGAAAGTAAGTGCTTTCGAACTTCAGCTGATCTGAGATTAGTCCTGGTTCATGACGTTCTGCACTAGCTCTTGATAATCTGAATTGTGGGCTGTGTAAACAGTCATGGAAACATACATCACTGTCCAGATACTCTCTGATTATCCAACTTCAACTTCAACTACTCCCTTCACCATTTGAAACTCCTGAAATCAGTTGTTTTTTTTACCATGCAGTAAGCTTGTTTTACCCTGGGCCTCACACACCAACCCAGTTTTTTGGCAAGTACCCCATCCCCCTGGGTGCCAGTGCAGGAGTTGCAAATAGCCACAGAAGTAGTGGGAGTTGAAGTTGGATAATCAGAGAGCATCTGGATGCTGATATATGAACTCATTCGGTAGGAATTACATAGATTTCCAAGTAAATGTCCATGACTGTTCGCACAGCTCACAAGTCAGATTATAAATCAAGAGCTACTACAGAACGTCATGAACCAGGACTAGTCTGAGATACGAGTCGGTCATGACCCTACGCTACGGACAAGCCGTACTATTAAAGCCTAAGGCTGTCCATGACCATGGTAGGGTCATGCTTGCAGGACTGTAGTCTATACTGTACTATCAGTCAGGCCTATGCAAATTGTTACACGTCCCTGTTCTTTTTTTCCACTCTAACTTTTTATGTATAGCACACACACTTATCGCTGTGAAAAACTCAAAACCTTGGAGGAATACAGCTACTTCTCTGAAGCAGAAGAGATAATATATACCCAGTTTCAGTCTTCAGACTTCACTCTACTAGTCTTTCTCTTTGTCTTCGATTTCAGTACGATAGTGAAAAACTAAAGTGACGCCGGATGTAGGCAAACATATACTAAATTAAATTGTGAATCACTGGATTGCAACATTAGCGTTTTGTAGGACACAAAATCAAGAGTAAGTTAATGAAATTAAACAGTAAATACTTTGGAAAACAAACCTGATTATTATCGCCACACCAGCCGGCTGAATCGCATGGACGCCTAATTTCGTCCTTTTCCGTAAAGCATCGGAAATCCAGGGGAAATAATTCTTAACAGTTATTAGACCGTAGAGCGCGCACCTGTTCAGAAATATATAGTGTAACGCGTTTTTTCCCCCCGTTTCTTCAGAACTATTTTAACGCGAGAAACGATTTTGCATTTAGAGAAATTAGCCTTATATTGCACTAGATACGACGGAAAAAGCTACTTGGAAGTGATCTGCAAAAGAAGATAAAATTCAAAAAAATATAACAAATTCTGTATAAGTGAAAAAAAAATATTATAACTCGCCTGTCTATTAATGTGACTCATATTTTTATTTTCCGGCCGTACTACAAGTCCCACTTTTTGTTAATAAGGCTATTCAAACACAGATTTCTATAGCTTATTTTAGTGAATTGTTTGAGTACGCGCTGCATGCGTTTTTCATTGCAGTGAAGAACAAATATATATATACATGAAATTAGGTTAGAAAGATTATTTCAACGATCATGAACAATCGCTTAAACCATGTACTACTAAGCAAGTGTATATATGCTTTCCTGAAATTTTAATTTGACCATAAGCAATTTTATTAGGGAGTCTTATTGGTTTTGTGTACACGCTGGTGCTACGGACCAAAATTGCAATTTCTTGCATATAAGTACCATGAATCTAGCAGTAAATTTATTTAATAACATTAACATTTCTTCACATAACGGATTAAATGAATACATTGAAAAATAAATATTGGGTGGATGACACACCCACTGAATCGGTGAAGCATTCATAATTTTCATAAATGCTTTATAGCTGACGTGCTCATAGCAGAAGAAATAGACCGTAAACAATAACTGGCGAAGTGAGGCAGACAAACAACATTAGAACAAGAAGACAGAAACATGTCGCGTGAGTTTTTGTTTCTTTTTAATTATTTTAATTTAGATTTTTAACATTTTAGTGTTTGTATAAATACCAAAGTCAATAATACATTTTCTTAGCTTGTCTGAATTTTAGACAGATACATATTCGTATAACTATAGCTCTGTTTTTGTCAAGTCGTGTTACCAATTGTCATTATTTCACGCATACTTCTACAAATCAACATATTGGGTATTTTTTAAATCAGTATTTCATAAATTTCTGTCAAATCTAAGCCACCAATTAAACAATGTAATTAATATAATCTAAATTATATCACAACTAAACGGTTTGAAACTACAAAGAGCACAAACATGGGTAATAATGGGGGTAATATTGTCTAAATAATAAAACATCATGAATGTGCGATAATCCGTTACTTGTGCTGATCCCGTGCACATTTCTATAAACATACATATCATTCAAGATATGTGCAAATAAATAGATTTAATATATATGATTTATGAGAAATATTTGCATCAAAAAGCTGTAGCCCACACCGGGGAGCCCACACAATTTGAAACAGAGTGAGTTACTGAAGTCTGGGCACCAAGTGGCTATTTAGGATACAGTATATATAACTTTGTTTAGTACAGAATATTTAAAAAGACATAAACCTGCTTCAGCTAGCAATAAATCAGTTTTGATATTCTAAAATCAACATGAAATGTTACAATTGAAAATAAAATTCTGATGAAATTTACGAGTTTTTTAAATCATAAAAGTAAGTCTGTATAGGTGATACCCAGTTGGAGGGGAAAGGAATGATATATTTAAAGTTTATGATATATGCAAGGTTTATAATTCTGTGGGCCAGTTATTAAATCTATGATGTTAACCATTATTGCTACCTATAAACTGTTCTTTTAAAGGACTTGAATAGCCGTTACCTTTAGCTTTGCATGTATATTACTACAACATTCCCAGGCCAAAAAATTGATATACAAATATTATTTTAAAAAGTTAAACTTTAAAATTTTTAAATCCAAAAGACAAAATATTTCTCATGATCTTATAAACGGATGTTTTGAAAAAAAATGTGTCTTCCGAATTTTAATTTTTTTTAATTGGCTTTTTGCACAGTTTAGAGCATTCCCTTTTTAAAAATGCATACTTTAATGGGTCTGTTTTTTCATTTTCATTGCTAAACAACGCGCAATATATACACACCCCATCTAGATCTCGACTAGTTTAGTAGTCTATAATAAATAAATAAAAGAAATAATACTCAGTTGGTATTTTAAGGTCAATAAACAGACACACCTATGAGGGTGTTTACCGTATATAGCACAGCGGTTTTACCTTGTGTTACCTATTATATTTAGGCAGGACCAAATAACTACAGAAAACAAAAGTGATATTTCAAAGTCTCATGCTAAATTTAACGATACCTACCTCTTACTTTCGAATTCACCAGTATAGATATTCTGGAACTACTAAGTGTGCCTATGCGCTAATCAAACTTCTATATGTTAGTGGAAAAGCAGATATAAAATTTGCAAGTTATGAAACCTTTTACACACTCC
>JAOXYB010062167.1:0-24880 GCA_028565635.1 Phoronis ovalis
CTAAAAAAGGGAATTTCTTTAAAATAAACAATATTGAAAATTATCACGTGAAAGACGATACCAATGCTGTGTATCCTGTAGATAGGATAAAACAGCAAAAAGTTAAAATATATATATTGTCCAATACCTCTAACTATTTTCACTTTTCGCAGTGGATCTGATGAAATTAAGAAATCTGCATTGCAGACAGATGCCTATCTCATCTCATTTATATGCACTATGGTTTGCTGCTGAACATTGCAGTTTCTGAAGTAATTCTCTTCAAAGTAACAATGTAAAACAAACCACCAGTTTGTTTTTGGTAAAGCAAATATTTCTTTACCAAGACCATGCAACCAATCTCATGGGGAAGCTAACTATATTGTTGAAGACTTTAGAAAGTCTGCCTAAGCACTGTGTTAACCTCGCAGGCTGAACCTTCATCTCATATACTAGCTGTGCTTACTGATGCAAGCCAATCGCTAGACTTACATAAGAACAAGTGGTCCAGGGTAAAAATATGTGTCCAAAACAAAGCTTAAATTCAGCATCATCCAACTTGTTGATAACAAAAATACTTTTAATTTATTTAGCATACATAGTTTGATTTTAAAGATCTAACACTTAATGCATATATGATCATGTTTGACCGTCAAAATCTAGGTTTGTAAGTCTGGTCAACCAGATGACATTTTTAGAAAATGTGAGATTTGAGGGTAAGCCTAATTTAATATCTAGTATTAATGTGCATTAAAAACATCACTTCTCCACAAAATCTTTTCATTTTTTTGCTGGTAAAATATCATTTACAGTTTCTATTTATAGGATGAATAAATTATTAATTTTGCAGCAGAATAAATAGTTTTATGCAAGAGAACCCGTCTTGCATTCAGTACGAATGGTAAAATAGCCTACATGTTCCTAGTGACAAATATGGAAAAATGCAATTTTAAAGGGTACTTTTTAATTTAAAACAAAACATATATTTTTTAAATCATTTTCAAACCTGTCTGAACTGATATTTTGGAATTTTATACAAGTGTGAGCTGGCAACCTTCACATGTGGTGGCTGAATTTGCCATATTAACAAAGATCAGTAAAGTTCATTAGATAGGTGAAACAGATCATTGTTCAAACTTTGGCATAATAATTGTAGATGTATTCACTTCCCAAATAAAAGTTTTGCACTTCAGCAGACATTAATTCAAAAATGATATTTGTTGGTTGTTTTATGAGGGGTTAGGGCAAAATTGACAATGCTCGCTGATCGCACTTAACAAGAAAAATTAACAAAAAAAAAAAACGGTAGCCAAAGAAAATCGACAACCAAAAAAAAAAAAACTGTGACAACACAAAATAGTTCGCAAAATTATGAAACAAGCAACAAAAATGGTCGCCAAAAGACGATGCTCGCTGCTCGCACTTAACAGATCCCGATGCTCGCGATACCCCTCCTACAGCCCTGTTTTATACCAGAGTGAAAAATTAACCATGTCTATCTTTAATTTTTATTTCTAGGGAGATACACAAATTTTAATATATACATCTCTTTATTTGAAGAAAAATAATTAAACACCTATAAAAGTTCTTATGCGTACAATCCACCATGCATTGTTTTGTGCCAATCTTAATTGGCTATCCTTGCTGTACTTCATGGCATTGCTTAGGTGAACTAGCATTTTTTTTTGTATTATTAAGTACTTTCTGTATAATACAATTAAAGTCTGTTAAGTGTGATCTGTCATTGCTATAAAGGATGTTGCCTTTTAGGCTTCCAGAATAATCCAATAACAAACTCTTGAAATTAATACAGAATCTACTAATTTGATATGTTTTGGCAAGAAGCAGAAATTATACAGAATACACCAAATGACATCAAATTCTTGTTTTATCAAACTGTTACAGAGCAAAGCAAATACAGCAACTAATATCAATTCAAGTTTCATCAAAATGGTTCAGAGCAAGATAATCGATTAAACTTGATGGTATCTCCAATTGCTGAACTTTTTCAGCAAAATATTTACCTTTCATAATTGTTCTGATGCATTTTCTACCTGACTGTTTCAGTGTTTTTGGAGAATGTAACCTTCTTTTAAGGTAATCCCATAGCTCTTTCTGATCCATAAAAAATTCGTCTAAATCCATATCAAGAAACTCTTTGAGACAGCAACCTCCTTGTATAAGCATTTTAGCGATTTCATAATTTCCTTGTTCTAAAGCTGCATAAACTGGAGAATGTGGTTCATCATAATAGGGAGCAACATCTGCACCCTGGGCATGCTGATCAACTCCTACGCTGCAGATGTCCATGTCAACATTATGCTGCAGTAGAATTTTAACAAATTCTTTGCAATCTCCAAATGAAGCATTCCACAAAACTGAAGTATTTAGTTTGTTCACTGCATGACAATCGGCACCATTTTCCAGTAACAATTTACACATTTCTTCATTATTGTTGTATGCTGCATACATAAGAGGCGTATCTAAATCTTTATCAGCATTGTTAACATTGCAGGCAAGTGATAATAGCATCTGAACTACACTTAATGCATTCCCATGAGCAGCTAAGGCTAATGGTGTATTTTTATCACTAGTTTGTTCATCGTGTTTTGCTTTTTTTTGCAAAAGCATTTCTACTACGGAGTCCATGCCATCCCATGCAGCAAAATGCAATGCTGAATATCCCTGATTGGTCACTATATTTGCATCTGTTAGGGGATTAGCTAGTAAGGACTTGACTATATCTGGGTAATCATAACACACAGCATAAATAAGAGCTGTGTTTGAATCAGCAGCTGGTATATTTGGATTGGCTCCAGCATTCAGCATCAAATTACAAATGTTCTTAAATCCTGTGAATAAATAGAATATATGTTAAAATAGGTTATGCATAGATCATCTAGATGTCATAGGTAGTTAACTTCAGTGATAATTGTATTAAGTTCACTGTTTTTTATCCTTTAACTATTGCAATTTCAAGAGATGGGTATAGATTTGATACATTCTCCAATAGGCCCATCTCACAGAAATTTTGTCATACTCATTAACTCATTGCTCTGTATTAAGCAAAGAAAATAATTGTTTTCTAGCACTTGACTAGCCCACCAGTTGAAGAGGAGCACAACAGAGAAATAAATGCTGCAGATGCAATTCATTTACATATGTTTTACATCATTTAGTGAGTGTTTGTATGGCATTCAAGGCACATGGTGGAGTTATTTGACTACCTGTTTCCAAAAATATGCCCTACATTTAAGTACAAAGTGAGACTGAAATCTGTACATCAATCTACTGTGGGTCTACAAACAACCACTTACAAATATCCAGCTTATTTTCAAACTGTTTTCCCACCCACACTGATTTTGCAATACAAAAGACAAAAAAATAACAAAAAGTGGTTCATAATACCGTGTTGAGCTGCCATTAACAATGGTGTTTGAGTCTGATGTCCCAGATTACGTACGCTATTAACATTACAATTCGACGCAAGCAGAACCTCGACAGCTTTGTCATTGTTTGTCGCCACAGCAAGTGTCAATGCAGAATGCCGACTATAGGAGTCACAACACTCATCAGCTTTGAATCCTGCTTTGAGTAGTTTCTCTATTAATTTAGTTGTGTTTGGTTTAGGCCCTGTTTTACTCAGAACAACTAATAGAGGATTAACATAATTCACTAAGTTTTGCCCATCATGTTGATATCCTAAGTCAACTATTAACTCAATCAAATTTATATCTTCCACTTCTGATGCATATGTCATTATTGTTTCTTTTTCTGCTGTATAAGAATTTATGTCTGCCCCCAATGAAGTCAGTAGAGGTAGACAGTCCATAGCAGCTGCATTGCAATGCAGAATTACCATGTGAAGAGGAGTCAGTTGAAAGAGTGAATTTGATAAATTTATATTAGCATTGTACGTCTTCACATACCATTCAACCATATGCTTCAAACCTATACCTTCAAAAGTTAAAAATTAAGTTATGAAATTCTTATGTTTCAAAAATATTGATAACACTGAAAATCAGATAATTATGTGTATAACAAGCAATGTTCTAACTATATAATTATGCTCAGTTTTGGGAGCAGCTGTTAATGCTAATTTCATGAATTATATGTTGCATTAGTGCAGCACTTTCCATATCATTCTGCATCTTAAAAATATCTTAGGATTCACTATCTACTTACACATTGCACAAAGATATAATTAGGCCAACTCCTTTCTTAGCATAAGGAACAGTCAGAAAACTCTCCAAACATGAAAGAAAAAATATAAAGTGCTACACTCACTGGCAAATATATGCAAGATTCCAAAACCAGTCTGACAAACGTTACTGCAATGTGCATGTGTTTTACATTCCTTGAAACACTGGCAGTGTGATTGCCCAATATCATGATACACCAATCTCAACTTTTCTTTGTTCAAATGTTTAAATATTTCTTCATTTTCTTCTACACAAATAGAGAATGGGATGTTTTGAAATTCCTCCTGGCTTGTTTCATTTAACAGGTCTGGTATGAATAACAGTTTTTCCATAGATTGTGCATGGTTACATGGACCCAGTCCTATTTGAAGAGCTATGAACAAATGTGAGGTTAGAATAAATATCACCTTAATTCAATAGGCAATGGACTTTCTTGCATACATGAATACCAAATTACCTATTGTCAATAAAAAATGAGAACTTTATGAAACGCACCCATATGATAGCAAAACATTCCAGTTCCTTGTTTTAAACTCTCTTACTGTTCCTATTAATACAAATAAATTCCTACAAACACATTAGATCCACATTTACTAAGAAGGGGACTAATGCACACTGGTTATGCACAGTGCATAATTATGACGTATTCCTCTGGCATATAATCAAACTGACTAGGGATTAATCCCAGAACAAATTCCGTAATTCATATCAGGTTAACAGAATCAAGCATTAAAAATTCAAATATACCTGTATATTAAATATAATCCAGTGTTTTAGAACACATGACACTGCTTAATAGAAAATAATATGAGCTACGTTTATATATCTATTACCTTTATTTCTTATCACATTCTGGGTGAACATAAAATTGACATCAATGCCTTCTTCTATTAATTTTGAAATTTCTGTTTTGTTTCCAGACAAAGCTGCTAAGAACAGTCGCCTTCTTTGGACAATTGATGGCCCATCTGAAAATTGAAAAAAGTGTCACTCGGGTATTTTCATTTTATGGATATACAACTTAACTTACAGTGAATCATAATTGTTTTGTATGTAGCAATTTAGTAAAACAATGATAACAAAATGGTTGAGGCCTCTACAGTCAGACCCTTTCAATACCGGCATCCTTTAGTTATACACAAAACTTGTTTTTTTTAAATCTGACTCTAGAAAAGCTTTAACTGGTGAAAATTTAACAAAATTAAAAAATATTAGTAAACGGTTGTTTATGTATTGATATGCACATAAAAAGGAGGGTATTTCTTGGATCAAAGAACATAAGATTTTTTTTAATTTTGGCTCAGCATGTGAAGGATGCGTTTTGTGAATGAATCGTGTGAGCGCACGCAGAACTTCGTCATTGTTCATTCACAGAATGTGACATGCTGGGATCATTTGGGTCTGAGACTGGTGGCTCCACCAAGTGCATGCAAATAGTGTATTGTTAATTATGGGCTATTCAGCAATCCCATGGGAGACCAAGAAAATGCAGGATGGCAACTTCTAACAAATACATGTAAACCTCCAGGCGAAAAGAAGGCTTAATTCCTTGCCAAGCTGTATTTATGGACAAATAGAACATATTTAATTAGTTACTAATGAGAGCCTCTCACCGGCATTAGAAATGTATTGTCCACTAGAGATTAATACTTTCTATGCTTAATATATTAACAAATGATGTCCTCAAACTATCAGCCCCATGATAATAATTATGACCCAAATTCATGGCAGGTTTACTTACAATTCGTACTTGCTCTAATGCAATGATGGTTATAGCCTTATAGACATACATACCAGTGAAGCCATTAAAAGTTTTATTTATAAAACCATCTCCTCCTGCTTTCTCACTTTCACTGCATGACAATGAAGACATTGCTAAACTATCCTGGGACTCACTGGTGTATCGTCTGCATCATTATGACACCAAAAATATAAAGAAAAGTATAGAGCTATATGAGTTCGTAGTAATCTTATAATTTTATATATCCCAGTCCCGGGATCCTAGCAATAACTATAAAGTCACTGTTGTGTAAAAGTAGATCCGGTGGGCATTTACATGATGTTATTTTTTCACCTATATTGCTATAAGTCTCTAAAAATGGGTCCACTTTTCACAATAATGTTACTAAAAATCCACTTTTCAACAAAATTCTTAAAAATGGGTAGTGTTTTTTTTCACGATTTCATTTAAAGGTAGCATTTCCGGGGGATTTTTCCGAGAGAAAGCCTTGTTTAAAAATGTGACAGAATTTATAACTCTAGAAATGGGTCCATTTTTGAGACCAAAATCCCTAAAAATTGGTGGATATATTGAGTTTGGGCTGCACACTCCCATTTAAAAATATGGTCAGTACCCCCCGTTTTATAGTCTTATAGAGATGTAACTATAAAATTTAAAATATCATATAAACGGAAACTGAGAACTTGAGAAAAAATTATTTCAATGTTATTTGAATAAAATTATATTTAATTATATTGTTATAAGCTACAAAATCCCACCGACAGCTAGATGGTAATTTAGGTGTCTACTCTAAGCCCTTAACAAATAAGCACTAGTACTTACGATTGATTGACTACTGTCTGACATTCCTAAACCGATATTTACCAGGAAAACGTTTTAGAAAATAATGATCAAAAAGAAAGTGAACATGGTTGCTTACGAAGCATCGTTATAACAATAGATCTACAGCGCCACCAAGCGTTCAGTCTATACTTAAATCAAATCATGCCTCATACCTGGGACTAATTAGTTATATTAGTCCTAGCTCATACCAAGGATTCTGATAAATAAAACTATTAGAATTTTACATATCCTTGAATATTGTGGTCTGTCGGGCTATTTACATATGCATAAAACATTTTAATGTTTTAATGTACTTAAAAGTACAAAAGACTGTTTTGTATGTACTTTATACTTGGCTGGACGTTTACAGCTTGTGAACACGATAATTGTTCCTAATCGTTGCGTTCCGCGAATGAACAATGACGATGTTATCATTGTTATCATATTTACATAATTACTAATTTTTGCCTCAATTAAAAGTTTCTTGCTTCCTATGTTGAAATGGAACGGCCGCGATGTTCAAGTAAAATTATGTTTTCTCCTTGTTATAGGTAGTTTAGCGATCATTAGCTAATTTTCGTGAGAAGCATTATGTTTTACAATGAATTAGTCTTGTGCGTAAAATTAGATCTATGTGTTAATCTGTAGAAGGTCCGATTTTGTAGGTTTTTATATAAATTGTGGTTAAGAAGCTTACCTAAATCTAACCCTATTTGAATGACCTCTCCTCTTAATAGAAGCATCTCAAAAAGTGTCCGACGGTAGTTGTATTAGAGTTTGTCTGTGAGACTCCTTGTGGCAGAAAGTGAACTTAACAATAAGATACAGACAACCAGCACCTAAAATATGGCAAATAATAAATCAGTTGCATTATCAATCGCTATCATTGATAATTTTTACTATGTTACCTATTTGATATTTAGTTTTAGTGTGTGACTATGAATTATACTCAGCTTGTTTTACTGAAGTTGTACTTGTTATTTTTTCCGTAAAAATCCGGGGAAGGAGGGGAGTACATGCGTTAAATGATGGTACTGTGCACCAGTAAGCTGCATTAGCTGCCGTTGTAAAAAATCCTACTGTCTTGTTTTGTTAACAACCGTTTTTAATTTCGTAAAAATAAGCACTTTAAAATTTCAAAAATTTAAAATATTTTGGATTCGCCTCTAAAGTACACTATTCTACAACTAGAATGTATTATGGTCGAATTTTCTGTTTGTCGTAGAAGAAGATTATGTACTATGTACTGAATTAATGAATGAATATTTATAATAACTACTATAAAAGCGTTGGCTATGTTGAAAAACAGATCTTGCATCCCATCAAACATATTGTTGTTAGATGTCTGCCATATTTTCATTGGGATATGAGCGGTCTTATTAAAAAATATTCGTATTAAAAGCTTAAGGTGCATTGGAAAATGAAACTGCATGGTGAAATTGGTTTTGTGGATTATGGCGGTAATAGAACGGATCTACTTGGTTCAAACGTTAACTGAAATTGATTTTCTTTCGGACTAGAATAAAGTTTTGCCTCTATTTAATAACTAGTGGGAACTGTCATCACGAAAGTATGAAGCACAGAGGCGACTTGCACTGTATATTACCTAGCCAGAATAATATAAGAAAGAGTTTTACACGTCGAGTATTATATTATTTTGGGCAAAGATTTGCGATTTGTAATCCCATACTTTCAAGTTCTCACTGAATTTCTCCAGATTTTTCTGATTTTTTTGTTACTTTAGCTATTAGTTTTTAATTAACATGTTTTCTAATTTAAACTGACGCCCAACTATTTTAGTATATTCTGCGAGAAACTGTGTACAAAATGCATAATTTCATTTTAGGCCTCTACATGTATTTTGCGTCGATTTTGTTGTATGTGTGTTTGGAGAATATTTCGTTTTTCCTAAAGCAGTATCGCAACAGTCGGGTATGTTTTAGTCCTTTTGCTACTTTGTATTAGATTTACTAATTTGCTGTATCCACAAATGCTTGTGGGATACAATAATTTATGCACAAAAAGTTAAGCAACGATGATAATTTTATTAATAATTATTATGCTTATATTGCAAACAATATTTTTTTTCGATTTAATAAAATACACATTTGAATAATTATTTATCTGAATAAACGCCGTTTCAAAAAAGATCCGATGACAGTAGTTTGCTGTATAGAGAACTTTATTTTAATAACTTTTTATATGTTGAGTTATGTGTTACGAAGCTGTTTCGTCCTTACTTGATCACGACGTAGCAAACGAGGAGTTGTCTGCTGATTGATTTGATTAATGTTCTGAATACTTCCACTAGCATGTCTAGGTATAATAGTTTTTGATAAACCCAGATCAGGAAGACTGTTACTTAGTTCGGGAAGTTTCAAATAATCTTTACGTTGTTTTGCAAAGCCAGACACATTTGCCACGTATTTTTCTTTGTAGTCATATTTGCTTTTGAGAATGTTTGTAGGCGTTTCACTTTGAATGACTATATTAGGCAATGGTGAGGATTGGGCAACTAAGAAACCAGACAAATTTCTGAGGTCTGGTAATGAAACTGATCCACGTCGACTTGCTTTATATTTCAATCGATTTTCTTCAGTTTCTCTTTCATCCAAATCCGAGTCCTCTGTAATTTCATCAAAGATTTCATCATTATCAGTGTCACTTCCCGTGTTACTACTATTATCATATAATTCAACACCGTAAGATCTGTTACCATGACGACGGCAATTCCAGTTATTACAAAGTTCGCTTTGCACGTTTGACGTTTGCAATTCTCCCATGTTGGAGAGGGGAGGCCCAATATTTCGCCTATTTCCTGTACCAGAGATCTGTGGGGAACCACATGGGGAAAATACTGGCATTAATACACGCGGACTTTGCAACCGAGACAAGGATAAGTCCTTATTATTGACACTAAACTGTGATATTGTTTCATTTAAGTCTTTTTTCATCGCCTCCATCATTGGTGTAACACCTGAAGAAGAATATAAGGAATAATTCTTTATTTTTAGATTAAAATACAACAATTATACTTCCATCCAAACACCAGATGGTGTATTCATAAATGAGGAAACAGTCGGGTTCAAAAATGTTATATCTTGTACTTTTCAGTATTTTCGATTTTCGTGTTCGTGCATTACTAATACAGGTTAGATTGACTTCCTGCAAAGAACAGATCTTTGGCATAAAATGAATGCATATCTATATCTGGCACCGGAACAAAGTTCGATGTTAATTGCTCATCATTTATACGCCACTTACCATGACGGTTTGTAATTGGATATATAATGTTGCCTGTACGTTATCATAAATATTTGATATTTGCATATAATAGCAGTCGTGTATATAAGTTATTTCATATATAGTTATGAAGTTATAAACGTTTATTGAACTTGTCAATTATTAAGTGAGATAACTGATCGACATGTCAAGAGTTATATAAGTGTAAGTAATAGTAAATTCATTTAGACACTGTTCTGCATCATGGTAACAGTCTATATAACTGGCCTGGAGTCATCGTGGATCTTCACAATAAACTAGGCGATCGATCAATTTGGCATTTGAACCGAAATAATTTTAGTTTTAACTATTAGAAATTTCCTCTTTTTAAAAACTTAGAAGTTCGAACTGCTAGATATTTAAGTAAAATTGGAATTACCCACAAAGTGGTCGCTCCCAATGTACTTTACGCGGCATAAATATCTCCAGTCGACCGATTGAAAGCGAAGACAGGTGCTTTAGCATACTTCTGTTTTATGTTGTATCAAAGGTCCCTCCATTTAAACAAACAAAAAGTTATGAATAATTTAGATATTCATCAGATTCTATCACTACAGCTTTGCAAAAAAAATGGGTGTTTGAAATGTTTTAAGAAATTGAGGTTGGAGATAGAACCAAATGATCGGAAGAATATGGATGAAAATATATATGTTCTCGTAAAATCTTGTTTGGTGCTTAAACTATTGGGATATATAAATACAGAATGAACATTAAACTACTTGTACTTCTGTTACAAAGCCAGAACCTAGATTATCAACAAAGCAAACGTAATTACCATAAATCACAATGGAATACACTTTTGTAATGGGAATTGTAAATTAATCTTTTAATCATGCAAACTTTGAATACTCATGTTTGATTGACGATCAACAAGAACGATCATGCTTACGTACACCAAGTTGGTTCTAGCTGAAACCTAGGATATATAAAACTCTAAGAGTTTTATATATCCTAGGTGAAACTCATAGAAATAAATTCTTGTTGATTACAAACAAACTAAACACCCTAATACTTGCTTTGATATTTATATCATGACCAACCTGTTCATATGTAAGGTATTTACTGATATGCAATTATCCTATAGGTGCAGTTTGATTCTAAAGAAAGAAGTTGTCGAAATGTTTGCTGTATAAGATAGACATCAATACAAAATGAATAGGTTATCCATAAAATAATGGAAGTTAAAAAAAATAATCTGGTCATTGTTTTAATGAAAGTCTTCGTACATCTATATATCTCCTCAACTATAAAGGCGTTACTTTACAGATTAAATGTTATTTTCGTATGTCTGATGTGCACAACTGCATGACAATAGAACAAATGCTCTTACCTAAATTGTTTGCATAGTGAAAATCAATGTTGACTCCACAATCTTTACAACTTTTGATAAGGGTCTTAATAACATTTTTTCGACCAGTTTTGCAAGCATACATTACTGGAGTGTTTCCGTATTTATCGGGTAAATTCGGATCACAGGTTTCATATTGGCACAACATTTGTATAATGCGAGATTGTTCAGCAATGCATGCATGAGATAGTGCTGTTAGTCCGCTTGCATCTTGACAATCTATATTCGGGTTTTTATTCAGGAGCAAACGAACCATTTCTGAAGTCTGTTCTTCCGTGGCATCAAGATGATTTACTCGCATCATTGGAGTTTGTAAGTCATGATAGACATCACGAATGTTTGGGTTAATATCTTCTGTTCGCAATATAGAAATAGTGCTGATGACATTTCTTGCCTCAAGTGCTTCTCGAAGTAATTTATTTGCATCTGACATGCTTCGCTTTGTATAGTTCTCCAAGAGAAAATATTATCTTTATATCATCGTTAACCCAATTTCATGACTACACTTGATATCGCTGGTTGACTTGATACCTTCAAAAAAAAAATCATAACAGTAGTATATATATATCTCACAGCCAGATACTTCACTAACACGAAACAGAAATAAAAGACGTAATTACTTTGCTGCGCCAGTAGCTTATAAAATGTTGTTTGCGTAGTCATTATGAAATTAGCAATAACTTTTGCATCATTACAAGCCGTCATTAGCGAAAACAACATAATTCACATGCAGTGCTACCCGCCGGGGATTTTATATAATGTTTGCATCTTAGTCATCTAATCTATTATCTGACATTACTTAGTAATACAATTATAATCATCATTCCCAAGAGGTAATGAGCAATAAACTTTTTTCCTCAATTATGTTGTATTTAGTACACCGTATGTTACATTTTATTTATTAGGAATTTACGAAAAAGGTTGTTGGATTCGATGTAGCAGAATGGATGTCTGCATTGAGTACAAGTTACTAACTAGAGTGATATAAAATGTTTGTCGGAACTAAATGCTGAAAAGTACTTATTTTTATTTGTTTTAAATTTACCATGGTAAAATTTAGTTGTAGCATTCACAATTTATAAATTGTATTAGGGAGACAGACACCTAGAGAAACTCTATGTAAAGGATGCATAAAGTTTAATTCAACTTCAAATGATATCATGCTAGAGGATTTTGTAAGGGCGATGAAATCGCAGGACAGTTCTTTAATATCCAATATAATGTAGCAAGATATATAATTTTTAAAAATACATCCACAAATGTAAACTGTTAATGCTCGTTGTAGATGTTACTTTGTAAAATGTTTTGTCACTCCCACTAATCGATACCGTACAATACTGAGTTGCTGGAAATCCGTACAAAATTGATTTATTATTTGAGAGGATGGGCATAATCTACCAGCTAGCTGTTTCAGGGGGTAGGTCAAGTGCGACTATTTCCTCAGTGAATCAAATAAACATGGTCCATCTTTTGAAATAACAACTCAATTTGCATGGATTTGTAAGTGTCTATGGGCCTATGGCCTTTTAACAAGAAATTGTTTTTAAAAATCGTTATATTGTTACATATTACTTAATATAAATGGGCTGCCACGATATATTTGAGTGGGTATCTTTTAAATTAATTTAATGCGTACAACTGTACAGACAAATTTTCGGTATATGTCAAAAGTAACTCATTTCGCCTGTTTCATTTTGGACTACATTTATAGTGATATTCTCCACACAGACTCTAAATTGTTAATCTTATTCAATTACCTTTAAATTATTACGTAACATCAATATAAATACTTTGTTTATGTTACTTGCATTTACTTGTAAGGATCAATTTTCGATAATTAAATTAATAAAGCCGTATTTACCTACTCTGCCGTTTGAACACAAGTTAAGGAAAAAGCGAAACCTTGCTCAGACATCTGATTCTACTTTGCACATGGTCATGGCTGAAAATATGAAAATGCACCTATAATAGAATCCTTTCTAATTACAGTTTCCGTGTTCACCTCTAAGAGGATGTTTGTGGTGTTACATAAAGCAATTATGCAATGTAAAATAGTTTGTTATATTCATAAAATTGTATATTTATTCTGCTACAGAACAAAATTTCATAAAGAATTTATTCTTAACCTTTTATAAATTTGTAAAATGTAAAGGACGAGTAATTAAAATAACACAAATTGTTTTTTTTCAGTGCATTGAGTACTAGACTAATCCTCACATCTCACATTAAGTTTCTCATAATACCCCTGGTGGATAAGACTCGATACACTAACCATATGCAAGAATTCCTTATAATAAGAAGTCAGAACCTTACCATTAACATTGATTATAAAACCATTTTAACAGAACTGAAGTTCAATTCGCAAAAAAAACGTCAAAATGCAACCTAATATTTAGCTCTATAAAACGAAACTTGTACATGCTATTATTCCCAGCGTTCAAAAAGTAATATTTTAAAGTTGTTCATGTCAGTCCCTTTCATGTACCATTTTAATAGCACTGTACGCATGTGAAAGCTTTACATATAGACTGTGAAGTTATAACATTTCAAGTGGTGACAAAATAGTTAGTACACAATTACTTATCATACTTGTTTTAGCATATTTAGAAAACTGTAAACAGGGTAGCTAAAATAACCACATTTTTACAACTACTTGTCCTACTTATTCTGAAGGGTGACATTTGCAAAGCTGGTAAATCACGCGCCTTTTTCCAAATTGAAACGTTTTAAAATGCTAGTGTATGCAGTTTGTCTCTAATCGTTCCCTTTTCTGGGCAAAATAATAATGAGTACATGTATATAGTAAAAATCGCACTTACCGTTTTTAGTATTTACCAGTCACTGACATAAGATTCCGGGATAAGATATCATGCATTTAATAAGATATTGACGAACAGATTATAGTTACTATAGCTCAATATTCCGGTACTCGATAGCTT
Source organism: Phoronis ovalis (assembly GCA_028565635.1). Lineage (NCBI taxonomy): Eukaryota > Metazoa > Phoronida > Phoronidae > Phoronis > Phoronis ovalis. The sequence continues at coordinate 14,314 of JAOXYB010062167.1, forward strand.
ACCGTATCCTGAGAAGAATGAAGTAAATTATATGGATTACGGTACTGCACTCTCCTTGATCATGGTACTAAATTCAAATGGAAATTAAATGTTTTATGTGAATGTACTCTCGTGAGGCAATCGCTTACTTAGTAGTACGCGGTTCATAAAGTACACTGGTCCTGGAGGATGCATCTTGTTATCTTATCACTTTTGTTGACTATATAAAATTAGGTACATGTACGATTAAACATGTATTTTCACCTTTATCTGTATAGCTCGTCATATACGTACGTAAATACTGCTTCATCTTGTATTCAGCTGATAAAAAATAAGGTGCGACGGCAATCTGTAAATCAAATAGTGAAACAATAATAACAGTACTCTTCACAAATTGATACTAAGATGAAATATTAATACCAAACTAATGACATTTTTACTTGGCTTAGACGCTATGCTTTTACAAAAAAAATCTCCAATCTCAAGCACTCTCATAAATCATGTGTTTAATTCACACATCACATTGTTGATTCAGATTTTACGTCACAAATATCACCAGGAGTATGAAGTATACACCGTAAAAAATATAGTTCATTTTATTGAACAACAAAATTATTAATATTTTAGATCTCTGAAAAACGAATGATGTGCTACTATTTATAATCAAGAACAGAAGAATTTGTTATTTTTTATGCTTACATGCACTAATATAATTGTTAACTCACTTATATAAGAATCGTTTCCTTGACATATAATTGAGTACATTCGCTAAAGTCTCCCCATCAATTCCCAGGAGATGAGGCGGAAAATAAACACTTTCGTGTAACACTGTGTGCTATATCAATATGTAGGCTGTTCGTAGTGGTACTATTTTTTACTTACAAAATTACAGCATCCATTTTCTGATATACCTTCGCTACAACATAGCGTGTATAACATACGATCAAAGTGTGCGATTTAATATTCTGTTTGCGTTCTGCGGCTGATTTCTACTCATATTTCAAGTTATACAACAAATTACAAAATGAACTGAAAATTCATGACCGAAGCATTTTCTAAAAACGGTAACCTTCTCAGAGGTGCATGTAAATTCTACATAAACTAGCTCATTGTGATTCACGTATAACAGGCCAGGTAATGAGACTAAATTAAGAATGAATGAAAGAAATCCCTGTGGGAGTGTGAATATGTATTAAAGATTTCGATCGTTGAGAGCCGAATTTTAAGTGATTATTACAAACTCTTATTCGTTCATTGATCTTAAATATTTGTCAACTTGTCAAGCCTAATTTGCAGTACTCAGTAGACATTTAATAATTATTTATGAATAAAGTTTTGCCTTTTTAAATTTCAAAAAGAAATTTGGGAGAAATTATTAGAAAGTGCACACACTGTCTTGATGTTTGCATGAATCTGTAGATATGTCATAAAATTAATTTAATTTAATTAACAAATTGTCATTTGAGCACAATACTTACTAAGACAAAATAACATGATTTATTTTCAGGTACCTTACCTTGACCTTTCCTTACTATAAAATGTGGATTACAAATAACAGTTTAAAATCGTATGATTTGATTATTACAAAATACTAAAACACGCTTATGAGTTTGTGGCTACACCTGTTGAGTAATTATGGAACTAATTTTTGGATTTCGTTAAAAAATTATCAGTTATGGACATCAGGTATTGCGAACTACGCCCTCTCACTGGGTCAGAAGGTAAATAACGTAATACTCGATACTAGCTATTCAGCACTCACATAAATCACTATGTATCAGATTCTGTAAATGAGTGCTTTTCCGGCCTTTTTTTTAAATGGACTTTCCCTAGTACACAATTCGTCACGTTATGTTCGTTGCTCCCCTCAGCATTAAATAGACTTTTCTCTGTCGATATAAAAGATTTCGCATCCAAATAAGCCGTATTCTCTCTTTTGTTTTAATTGTTATACTGCTGTGCCCATCTCATACAATAATAATCATGAGGACATTATATATCCGGGGCGTTTTAATTTGGATGGCTATCGTTAACGTTGGTAAGTGAAATGAATGTTATATATTTAAGGTAAATTACCCGATCATGTAACTAGTTCTTATCTTTTGATATAGTTTACGGTAAGTCTGTTTAGTCATCAAAGATTTCTCCGATAAAGTATATTGTCTATCCGATTTTATCTTCAACTAGATACAATATATATATAATTTACCTAGGTGTTCAATGAACACAGAAAGCAACAACATCTCGTGCTATTTTTGATATAAATGTTTCTTCTATTTAATTCATTTCACCTATAGTTCGACAGAAACCATCAAATTCTGTATTTTCTGCGATAGTTTTAACACAATACCTAATAATTTGATAGACATTCATGAATCACAATTCACAGAAGCAAGACAGTTTGATTCATAATAGTAGCTGTTGTTTATTTTTCACATTTATCACATTACTTTTTTCACAGTAACATTTATCGTTTTTTAATATAACATGAAAATAAAATTGACGTATATAAAGTCTATATTATACTATGATATGTTGACAATGTAAAACTGTTGCAAATTATATTTCTTGTCTTTAATATCTAAACAATATTACAAGCAATTAAGTTAATTTTTTTCATAGAATTTCATTTTTAATTGATAAAATCATAATCCCATGTTATATTCTACGAAATCTATGTATGCCGGGTGTCAAGGGTTCTAATAAAAAAAATTCTAACCGATGAAACAACTTCAAGACTATATAATTTCTACATGTCATAACAGGAACTATGTGGAGCTGTGGTCACGCCGGACTGTCTCAAGTTAGAACAATTGTTACTTCGTGACTAATACCGACAGGTATTAAATGAATATTTTATTGGTTAATTAAATTACTATACACGATGCATTTTGTTTGCGACTAGTCATGTATGCAAAGTAATTTCACTTAAACAGGATTTCCCATACAGTCATGAATGATTGATATATTTTTTTCATATTTTCAAGAAAAATATAAATGTTGTAACCAAAAAAATGGAAAAATATAAATCACGTGGGCTTACGAGGAAATAAAGAATTGATCTTGTAGAAGCACAAGTGATAATTAGGCTTTGCAATAAGTGGGTTGGGGTTTTAATGAGTTGGCAGAATGTACTTAATACTTCCCCGAGGTCCCGAGGCAAAGGACCGTAACCATAAAGGTAAATCCCTAAGTAAACATATGAAGGTTGGTTTAGGGTAGAACTATAACTATATATAAAAATCTTTATGCTACAGAAATCTCAATTTGAGCCTCTACGCTACATAATTTAATGATCATTCCAATTAAACAAATCTAATTCCCAAGTGAATGATTATCATGATATCGATATTAAAGTAACTCATCAAGAAGTGAAGAATAAGGAGCTGGCAGGGATACATAACCGGAATAGATGATCTAATACCGTTCCTTGATTTCATACACTACAAATATTAGAAATATTAGATATTTTATAAATTGCTTATTTTGTTCGTTTCCTTTTGCAAAACTGGTGTGATGAGATCGAAAATTGCCCTAAGAACATTATTTTCTAATAAAGCGCGATATAAGCTGTTGATTTTATTTCATAAAATGACCAAATCAAACGGCTCATCATAATTTTTACTAAATTCGTCCACAAAATATTTTTTTTCAAAAACAAACAATGCGATCCGAAATAAAGCGGCATTTAACGGGCAGTGAAGACATTAAGTTTATTATGTGGCTCAGGTGCAATTTATATATGCAAATTACTTTGGATTGACATTAAAACCAGGTGTACGACTACAGTTATTTAATAGACTTCCCTAAGCTTGTTTTACCAGGAATCCACAAAAGATCTAAGGGTGGTAGCTACTAAAAGGAGTACTTCATCATCATCCTTATTGTGCGTAGGTGCTGTCACCTGGATTGTCACACAGCAGCTGCTTGACTATTTTTTTCTTTTTAGATAACCAGTTTTGGCTTGCTACTGACGGTATATTTTTGTTTGTGTTTTTTTGTTAACATGATTTGCTGTTATTTTGTAAAAAAAGCACACTGCTTCTAACCTATGACATGGTTAGCACTGCAGATCTGCACAATTTCGTAAATATTTATCACCTGTTCTTTAAAATGCTGCAACTATGAAAAACATCTGATTATATTTTTTTATTTCATTTTTTGTCAACTTAAGCAGTTATCTCCACAAACGATTACAAAATACTACAATTTGTAATCTTCATTAATATTTTGGTCTTTTTGCTCATTGTGTTTTAATTGCATTAATGGCAGTGCCAGTGGTCTACAGTATCAGTATTTATAAACTTAACGTCTTTACAGAGAACGGCCAGAGGACGGTCGGAGGACGGCCAGATGACGGCCAGAGCACGTCCAGAGTACGGCCAGAGTACGGTGCGAAAACCTGCTGTGACTGGCATTCATCGTACATTCACGAACATTTCACGAACGCTTTCGGTTGTACTCGCTGACTTTCGGACTAGTTTATTATAGTATATTTAGAATAAATTTATTGCACACGTGGATATGTAGTAACGGGAAATTCGTTACACGAAATGATTTAGTAATTTAATGATATAATCAGCATGCAATCGTCAGATAACCGTACCAGATTTTTGCCGTGATATTTATTGTAGTTGTGATATTTACATTCTTTATTTTACAACGCCTTTTATTTTTTTAGCCGATCACAATTACAGGTACATATGTATAAAAAGATTACTAAGATATGTAACGGGAATAATTAATAGTATTCCAGTGCATGACAGCTAGGGATTTCCTATAATTATGTTGTTCTACTGACTTAGAACAATTGAAGATGTGCGTATTTACTGAAAATAATGTATTTGTGTGAATTAAAGGAATGCTGTTGTAATTATATGGCATTATATTGCCGCAGTGAATCCATATTGACAGTCAACCACGCATGTTAAGCAGCTGGGTTTGCCTTTCAAAAAGTCGATACCCGCATGATGTAATAAATAAGAAAATAAATTAACAGTAATTTAGTTGAATAATACTGTGCATTTATTTGAACATAGAACAGCTATTTACAGTATATCATATTTACATTCCGTATTACGCATTTACAAGATATTGATATATTGAAATAAATGTTTAATTTTTAATATAAATGCAAGTACTATGTTTTTCGAGTCAAATTTTATTAATTGTTACGCAACAATACAGTTTAATTTCTGGTAGAGTGATTCGAAATATTGCATATCAGAAGCCAATTCCCTCGCCTTTCTTCTCGATAACAGCCGGGATAACTTTTTGTTTGACGTCCTCTATATAATTTCTTCCATTATTTGTTTTACAGAATTTAAAAAACTCACAAAATGACTTAATTTTCTTTCAATTAAACCTTTGCTACATAGTTTGTGCAGTTAAGTGAAATAATCAGTTGTATGTACTTGTCGCCTCTTCAAAGACACTGGTGAGACTGTCTGTATAAAGTAGTATAGCATATTTACCAATATTATGTATTTACCATATAAGTATAGTGTTTCATTTTTGATCGGTTAATTGGTGTTAAACATAGATTGCTTATTATGCATTCACTTTTATATCGTATTATCATATACTAACCTCATATTTTATTGTTATATATGCAAACTTTGAAATAAAATATATCGTTGTTGCAATAAATACCATACTATCAACGGGACTATGAACCAGATATACATTTTTAAAATGGCTTTCTTGGAATTGTTGATTAAGTGTAACACAATATACTACTATTAAAATATGTACGATTTAATCGAATTAGTTTCCTTAGAGAACGGAAATCTAAATTTTGCTGTTAGGGTTGAAATAAAGAATTCTAATATAGACTTATAAATGAGATATTAATTTAGCTTCAAAACGATTCTTACTTTGAGAAGTGGATAGCTTTCAGTCTTTTTACAAGACGCTGTCCATTGCTGAAAGTAAGATTCAATTTTAGACTAAATTTATATTTAATAATAATATTTCCTTGAAGCGAGGTGTCATCCACTAAACACGCTTTCTGATAGTTTTATACATATTTAATGATAGGGTCTTGCAATCTATCTCTGTTCGTGTTGAACAATGAGGAAACAAGTTAACGCCTGTGTATGCACATGAGAAGAAACAATGTGTAGCGAAGCTATTTATCAATATAAACGTGTCTCCAAGGTGACATTCCAATTACCTGTTGTACGAGAAGAAAGACATCATTAAGTACTTGATTGCTATAGTTACGTCAAGATGTTACATGCTTCGTGCAAAGGAAACACGTCCTCGAATATACGATATGCTTGGCACATTATATTAATTAACTGGGTGCTAATTACTGAATTTAAGTTCAGTACGGGGGCTTTATTGTACACGAATCAATTTCTTATCATTTAAATCTCATCTATGAACGCCCAATTGTAACAATTAAATCATCGAACTGAAGTGTCCATTGTTTTCAACAGATTTAAATTCTATATCCATTTTCGGTCTTTTTATGCAGTAAGTAATTGAGAATGATTCAGTTGTATCTCAATGGATTATTTTTATATCAAATTAACAAGCACGCACCTGACAGTATACTAATAATTGTCTGTCAGATGTTATTTTTGATGTCACTTCAATAAATATAAACAGTACCCAAGTGCGTTTTTTTTTGTGTTATAACACGTAACTTTGCGTACGGGATTTTACTTTACACTGGCATCATAAAGGAGTCCGGATGTGCATAAATGGAACTTGGTTTATAGATTCCTTGAATATTAATAACATCATCAAACTAAATCCATAAGTCACTTGTTATATGGGTTTCAACAACTAAGTTAAAATCCATACAATTGCTGCATCGATTCTGTTTTTGCTTTTTTTCTTCTACAAATTTTGTCCGAAGCTTTTTTTCAGAAAGTACTAGTAGATTTAAACGAAAGGGAACAATTTTGTTAAATGTAGGTTGGCGGACATCTTTAATCAATAATGACGGCCATGGCAAAATCATATTCTTTGACAATTCGATCGGAAAGTATTTAGCCGATTTCAGCGAAAATTGGATCAAACTGTTTGCTATTATCTGGAGATAAATTTTTGGGTGAAAAGCACAGGACCGACTTCAATAAAACTCGGATTAAAATGTTTACTGAGTCAGCCTTAAGCGGAAATCTGTACATAGTGGACAATTTGGCGGCCATCTTGAATTTAAAATAGCTACCATGTCAAAAACTTTGCGTTAGAATTAAGCTATATAACCAGTGTTGAAAGCAAATTTATAACAACAATTCACATATTACAAGGGTTATATTAAATTGTTGCAAGTTTTAATTGTGCGGTATTTGCTAAATGTTCAGTTTCAGTATATAAGGTTTCACTTCATGTAGGATGTCTGTGGTGAAATAGGATATATTTAAATCGCGTATCCGCAATTTAATTGTATCTTGACTCAGTGTTTTAGTGAAAAACTGTGATATCTCAGTACCTTGATGTATTTTTGTAGAAAGAAATTAGAAGAAAATGATAAAAATCATATACCTGTAGGTTATTATTAGATTATAATAAGTTCAGAGCTATGTTTTGATTAAAATAAACAATAAAGAAGATTACATGCTATTGTTTACAGATTATAAATGTGTTAATAGTGAATTTTAAATGGAAAATGATTTGAAAAATACGCATGTACTTTTTTACACGTTTTATAATGTCAATAGGAAAATTCTACATGACCATATTCAATCTCAATTGCCGCTGGGAGGACATGTATGATATGCTTAGAATTCAACTGTAATAATGTAATTAATGTTTTCAACTTGCAGGAATTTCTGCACCTGTCAATAAAAATGACGCAGTGAAAGAAGATTTAAAAAACAAGGTAAATATTTTGAACGCTTCCAATAAAGATTTTAAGTGGAAATTAACTAATAATACCAAACATTTAAAGCGAACACATGTAATAATCTCGTAAATAAGTAGCTATAATGGAATCTTTTTACTTTCAAAAGTTTTTCAAAGAAGGAATCTACAGTTTAATTTGTAATTAACAAGTCATTTTTAATGTAGTGGTATCCACTTCCGAAACGGACTGTGTCACAAGAGCCGAATGACGAACCCATCGAGCCTCAACCACAAGTTGTTGTTCAGGAAGATGTAGCAATGCAGGAAACAGCTAATCACAAATCTCAAGACAACGATTTAACACGAGCACAGTGGTTCTCTGGAGAACAAGCACCTGCTAAACCAAAAGGGATAGAAGGTGATGATGAAGTCACTAATGAAGATATAGAAACAGCTGACCTTATATTCCGAACAATTATTGCATTATTCAAAGATGATCCAGAACTCTTGGAGGGGCTCATAAATGGTAAGTTTGCAGTGACGTATTTGGAGGATATTGGAGGTACGACACAAACTTAAGGCATTCTTTAAGCAGGCATTAAATCATAGTGTCTTTGAACTTTAAATAATAGATATTCCCTGGATGTTGCACTGTTTACGGAAAGATATCAACCCATGTTCCTTGTCAAGAAAAGCACGAAATTACGTTGGCATTTCTTATCATAAAATACAAATAACACTATTCTCTGTTTAATTGATACTACATGAAATTAATTAGAAATTATTTTTCGTTGCTACTACATTCAATTGTTTCACCCCGTGTTTGACATGTCTCAATTCTGAGTGTGTTGCTAGCTATTTCATGTTTAACATGTAATTACATAAAAATACGCGTGCAGAAAACTCGACTAAATAAATAGTTATTTTTGTTTAGAAATGAAAACTGAAATGAGTGAATTGACGTATGACGGTGCGTATGAAACAGACGCGTCAAACGTTTCTCCTGAGACCAACAAAAAAATTGTTGAAGATACATCCATAGACAAAAGAACACATCCAGGAGCTAAATCTGGTTGGTAATAATACGTGATAATACGTACGTTTACGTAAACTATGTATTTTGGTTGTACTTGTAGGAACGCCAATTTCGCCGAAACATATTATATATTGGCCACAAACATCCCTACATACATACATCATGCTATGATCCCTGATACGGTAATCAGGTTTGCATTCATCAACGGACTGGTACTAATCATGAATATAATGAAATTAGTCAATTATGAAAAAAGTTATTGATTATGGATGATACCTGTAACTATCCTCATTGGATGAGGAGCTATAAGGGAAACCTACGGGTATCTAAAACAATTTCTTTTTTTGCCTTTTTACTGCCAATTTACTGTATATACAAAAAAGATTCCTAAGAAATAACCATGATACCAGTAATACATGTAGTTCCTTTGAAGCGTCATACACCCGCGATCATATGGCACTGAAAGGGCAATCCGATTTCAAAAAAATATGTGTGCTGCTTACTGTTTTCAAAGTCAATATTTAAGTTATTTGCATACATAAACATGAATGACCAACCCACAATTCACCACGGTTAATTCATAAGTGACCTCGATTAATTGTGGGGTGATTATGGTTTATTTCACCACGCAACCTGGTGCACGCCATTATTTTTTCTCAGATGTGATTTGTATAACAATATTTTTATTAACATGATTTTTCAGCTGAAGTCGAAAAGAATGCTATACAGGAGGAAAGAGCTCGCTTGTTGCCACAGTACCACAGTCTGTACATACCAGCAGACATTGACGGAAATGGTAAACATATCAAACCTTCAAGTATAACACAAAAAACAATTCACAACGATGAAAACAACGATGGCGATGACGATGACGACTATGATGATGATGATGTTGATGATGATGACAGCGATTCTGATAGCGATGAAAGTCGGGATGACAGTTCTGATAATTCAAATCATATTTTGTATAAGTCTCAAAAAGATATTGCAGACGCTACATCAGAAGGAAGCAGTAATGAAGACAGCGAAAGCAGCGAAAATGGAGAGAATAATGATAACGACAAAATCCCTGAATTTGTTGATACCGTGGGTGCTACAACAGAACAAAGCAATAGTAAAGACAGTGAAAGTAGTGAGAATAATGACGACAAAGGAGCTATAATTCCTGAATTTGTGGATGATGACACATCCAGTGATGAGCAGGACACGTTTAAAGTGATACCGCTCATGTTTAAACAGCAAAACAAGAAAGCATCCAGTGACCAAGTACACCAACAAAGAATATCAGGCAGCGATGGCTCAGATAGCCCACTGAGAGAAATTGCTGTAAGTATATCGTCTATTTTGAATATTTTTCTTCGCAAATACGCATACATCTGTTTTATAAAATTATAATGTTTCTTGCAGGATGATACAGGTAAACCAAAAAAATTAATGCATTTTGTCCACAAGACTGGCATGTTATATGCATCACGTATGCGTATTTTAAGGGATATATACGTACTTTCATGTTCTCCATTAAATTGTAGGATGAGCTAAATCATTTGACTAAGCAGCATTAATCAATCAAGTTCATAGCTCCATTCACACTTACACTTGGAGCGCTTCATAATAAAGCGCTTTATAATAAAGCGCTTCATTTTCCGTCCACACTGGCATGCTTTAATTCGCTTCTATCTTCAAATATCTCGAAGCGCATTAGTCTACTTTAATGCGCTTCCGATATGCGGAGCTCTTTAGTTCAAGGAGGTG
>JAOXYB010062168.1:0-10580 GCA_028565635.1 Phoronis ovalis
TTAAGGTTTGCCAGCCAGCCAGACTCGTCTGGGGAACAGATATTATGGGGAACAGACTCGATGGGTGCTTCCGATAAGGTTGTGCACAACTGTCAGTTTAACAGCTTGAATCGTTCAAGATTGATTATTGAAAGTGAAACTATAAGCGCTTTATTACTGGGATATGTCATTTATTAATTATGCTGGGATATGAACTGTGTCATATATTTCAAACCAGGAAAAAGAAAAACCGAGAAATATTGTTAAAAACTGAAAAAGTAACTGGAGATTTATCCCAGGTGGTACTGATCATATTTTTAGACTCAGATGTGTAGCCCAAACTCAAAATATCAACCCGTTTTTAGGGATTTTGGTCTCATTTTTAAGGTTTTCTCTATGAAAATTCCCCCGGAACCTCTACCTTTAAATGAAATCATGGAAAAAACAACCCACTTTTAGGGACTTTGTTGAAAAGTGGACCCATTCTTGCGAGCATTTCTGTGAAAATTTAGGGACTTATCAGTGAAAAAGTTACTCATTTGTTCATGATATATGTAACCCCCCCAGGATTTATCTTAATAGAATTAATATCTTTAATTTTATTGGTGATATCTATAACTTTTATTGGTATAAAAATCAAGCTTTCTTGGTATAAAAAAGTTATGTGCAAAAGACACTCGCCATTGGTAAAAAAATCTTAGATGTATATCCTAGCTATGGCAAAAACTGTAAACAACATCCTAGAAATTTACACACCAAAATATAGCACTGCATGTGCAATGAAAAAGTCATTTATTGTATATACCCTAAGGTTAAAATTTATATGCAATAAGCAAACACACCACACAAAAAAAATACTCCCATAGGCTGGAAAAAGGGGGCCCATGAGTACATACATACAGTCACTGTGAATTGTATTGCCTCCTACAGACTCGTGGTATAATGACCACCATTGCAACAATCTGCAAACAGGTCCTTGAAATAATTGATCATTATAGTTAAAATGTTCTAGTGGCTGTTTTTTTTAGCAAATAATGTGAATGGTTCTTTAAAATACTTATTTTAGAATAAATGAGTGGCTGATCGAGTACAATGACCTTTAATATTTTTAGTTCAAGTTATAATAACTGAAGTGGTGAAATTGGAAAACTTTGAAAATCAAATCCTTACAATGTTGCAGTACATACCGTGTTTTTTTGTTTCAGGAATTTGGTGGAAGTAAAACATTGCCACCTAGTCGCAGGCCCCCAGTCTGTCGTTCAATGCATATCCCACAGTTTGAGTATGCTCATTATGGTACACCTAAAATTTTTCAAAATACCACACATCACAGGCAGACATATTGTAATAAGAAGACAGAACCAGTAAGAGCAAATTAGCATAAAATAATTTATAAAACTGTAACAGCTTGTCAGCATGCAGGGTATACAGACACTTAATGTTAAAATACATAGTTGTAATGTTAGTAAGTTTTCAGGGAGCAACTCTATAGGCAATGACTTTTCAGTTCAGAAGCTTCACATTTTTCTAGTGACAATCAGTGCACAAAATGTTCCAACAAAAATTTTATTATTTGGGTATACCAATCTACTTGACAATCTAACATACTTATAGAAACCTTCCGTGAAACCTTACAGCAATCATACCTTGTGTGATTAACTGACAAGTTGATGCCTCACGTCTTGGGTAATATGTTTATAGTCCTATTTACATAATTTTCCATTGACATGAACAATGTTTAGCTTTAAATGTGTCGCATTTGTTGATAGTATCTATTTTTCAGGCAGCTACAATGCACTTTCCAACATTTTTAAATAAAGTCCACATGAATCAAGGAACAAATATGAAAACATCCATTCATGCAGATTCTACAACAAATTATAATTCCCAGTATAACAGAATTCATAATAAGTTAGGTTCAGCATTGGGTCCTGGAGTAAAAAGATCTTATCCCGAAAGAAAGAGTTACAATATCATTACAGGTATGTAGGGTATTTTTCTTAATCCTTTTCTTTATATCAGATTTTTCAAGTTGATAAAGCTGCAGTTGCTAGGAACGTCAAACCTGTTTTTTCTTAATACATTGTACTTTTTGGAAATGTTTGATTTTTGATCAAAAGGTGTCTAATTTTGATACCATTTATTATACAGGCAGAGATGAAGAAGTGGCATGGGCTAATGATGTTGACTGGAGACAAATCTCGGGGAACAGAGTATTATCTGCTGCTAGACAAGTAACATGGTCTCCTATTACTGGAGAACCACTAGTTTATTGAACACTATGTTCGTATATGTCTGCCCGTTTTCAGCAAAAAAACTGCAGATTTTGTATAGCTTGCCCCCGATTTCCATATTCTTGCAGTGAGTAAATTGCAATTATGACATCTTGTGGAAGAAATAAAAAGGATTTGGAGGTACTTACATGAATCATGTGCAGAATTATGGAAATTGGGTGCAAGGCATAAGAACCTTGTTCATGCTATCAGGAAAAAATATAAACATGCTAGTTTGGATCAAGAAAAGTCCAATTTGACATATGTTTGAGCTGCTATATTATAGGTGGAAAATGGATTTATTACACTATACTAATTGTAAATGGACACAATGTCACTAGCAGTTTCCAGTAAATGGGATCTATATTTACTAACTTTGTGCAGCAGAGCCACAATTTCAGAATACAAAGTTGAAAATGAGTATTTATTTTGATTGATAGCAAGACACACAGCGTTCATGTATTGGTATTTTTGATGTAATTTTCAGATATTGTCTCGTGTCCAAATGGTCTAAGTAACATTTTGCAATGCTTACCAAGTGTAGAACTGCTGTAATATGTGTAATTGTCTTGCCAGTTAAATTGCGTGCTGTGAATGAATTTAACCATGACCGTCTGTGATAGCTAGTCTTCCAGATCACAAGCTTTAAGTGTACTGCTGTTTTTAAAATTCCTTGAACGTTTTGCCATTTCTCGCTTGCTGTATCTATATAACAGCACTCTATGAATAGTAGTTTCTTGTGTATAACATGTCAGCCATAAGTAGTAACAATATGGTATCAAAAAGTGCTTTAAGAAACGCCAGTAGACCTGAAGTTTGTGCTCAGATGTATCAGAACAATTGATTAGTGCAATACTGATTGTTTTTGTGTTATTATTATTTTTGTGTCTTGTTTTTTCAAGTTTAATATCAAGCAATTCAGTAGAACTATTTTTGTAGTGTGCTACAAAGTAATGAACAAAACACTTGGGAGTTTTATTATCAGTGTCATGTATTTCTGTAGAAGTTGTTTAACGAACCACAGCTCACCTTCGAAACCAAAAGTTTCTTTTTTAGTGTAACATCTTAGTGTACACCCAGCTAGCAAGCTGGAGGTACTCTTGATTTAATTACCCTGTAACTGCCATCTTATTAGTCACAGTTAGCAGGATATCACAAGGAGGGAAAGTGATATTCATTGAAATAGTAATCATATATCTGACTGATATTAAGATACAATGTAACTGTTTGTTCCACAATAAGCTGTTTTTGTTTATATCTTGAAACCGGATAGATAGAGATCATTGAAAACGGATAGATAGAGATTATTGCAAGTCAGATGTGCTTCTGATGACCCTTGATCCAATTAAAAAAAATATTCTCACAAGCCTTAAACCACATACAAAATCCATGTCTCCTTTTCAGCTGGGGGTAAACTCTCGGAGTTGTTTACAACTCACTGAATGTCTATGTTTTCTGTTTTATGAAATACTCATATGTCTCCCTGTAAAGTTATATGTAAAGTTTTTAAAATATGAAATATCCGGTAAAAGTTACATGACTTAAACAAACATTTTATTTTTCTACACGAAGCAAGTACATTCAAAGGCATAGTTAACACTACAAACATACAATTTTAACTATTGGATACATTTAGGAAGCAACTGATGAAATTTGGTTTTAAGGACTGTTCCACTATTCCATGCATATCCTTTTAAAAGGATTGAACTTGTTAGTGATCTTTTCCTATATTAAAAACCATTCACCCTATATCCTATGTTTTGGCTGCTTTTCAATCCCAACTTACATAAAGCAGACCAGCCCTTAATTTTTATGCATTATGCACAATGTTTATGAAAACATGCAAATCTTTCCCTGGTTTCTACAAGATGATTTAACCCAATAATTACAATAAATTCATAAATTACAAAATTTCACTTGAAAAATAAATGATATTTCAAACACAAGCTGTATATATAACTTCTAAAAATAATATGCAACTAAATGAATTTAAACTGTTAGCACACATGTAATCTAGTACTACAAGCAATACATTTGGCAATTTAGAATTGTAATTTTTTTCACTACTGGATAAATAAAAAGGTTTACTGTTTTAACGAAGTAAAAATTTAACGTTACTGCTTTAATTTTCTGTTTTAAAAAATATACACAATCCACTTATTGTTGTGCATTAAACTGAACACTGAATTTAATTTAATTTCCCCTTCTCAAATTCATGGAAATACTGATATTATTATTTAATATAAGATTAGTATCAAGGTTTTCTTTGAAATAAATAAGTTATTACAGCACAAAAGAAAACTAAAGGTAAAACCTTAATTAAACCAAATGAAACTATTGCCGGTAGATAAACCTGGCTTCCAAATTTACAACTATTCTTAGTAATAGTTTGATAACTCTGTGAGAACTAGCCTGATTTGGCGAATTACTGTTACGATTTTGGAATCTTCTGAATATGTCGATAACAGAAATCTACATGTTACTATAAATACAAAATCGTTAGTTATCTCGTTCAATCAAAACTTGTACACATAGATGTAACTTCTTACATTTAAAAATGCTTTACAATTTCCAATTGTCCTATCACTGTATAAATATCTTCCACCTTGAACTGCATGATCAGCTGTCGCAATTAAACGGTTTACAAATAAACACCTCACAGGTAAATATCAGTGATTCTTATAACATTTGCTACATTCTTTTCAGTTCAGTTAACACAGCAAAGCAACTTTAAAAGATCTCAGCTGGTCATTTGCAGTGACTAAAAACTGTGATTGACTAAATTTCACTACTAAAGTGAAAAGTATTTTTTTCTTCCAATAAGCCTGATAAGATTTCCATGAGCATTTTTTGAAGAGAGAGATAAGTCTCAATTAAGCCGTTAACACTACCTACTAATGGCTACGTCAGCAAAATTTCCCTTATAATCTCATTCATTACATGCTTCAAACTATAGCTGTAAATGGGACTACCATGAATACTCTATTTGAAACTTCCTGGCCATATGAGAGTTCCACCATTGCAAACTTAAGAGCAATAACTAAAGCTACCAATGTGTACTATTTAACTGTAAGGTAAATACTACTCTTTTCTGCAAGCTTTAAATTTGCTTTTAAAAAGTAAAAAAAATTAATAATTGCAATTTACATAAAAGCTTGCAGACGAGAACAGTATTTCTATTGTACACTATGACTCTTGATAGGTACAGCAAAGACAATTAAATTGTCTTTTGTACTCCTAGTCATAAAATGTACATGTTGAAATGAATGGGCACATGTGTATTATGCCTTGAATTTGTAACATGGCATTTATCTAAAGTACCTATGTTTACAAACTGTCAAACTAGGCCAATTCTGATGTAGTAGTATCAAATAGAGTATTTACAACTTCAAGCCATTTTTAAACACAAAAGTCCCAAGAAACATAATAAGACATACTTCTGTATTCAGAAAATGCAAATCAAATCTTGAAAATAACTCGCACCAAATCCAGTCACTGCAAATAATAGAATAAAAAACACTGAACTCAGTCAGCAGATGAAAAGAATGCAGCCGCTCTCCCTCTCTTCTCCAAAATTATCCAACATAGGTTGAAAGCAAATTGATGATTTTTAAGAGGCCCGCTGGTTGGGTCTCTGACCTGTCTTTCATGTTGGATGTTTGTTTCGTATGAGTGACAAGTGTGCAGTATCACACATTGTGTTATAGATTTTATCCGCATGGTCTATTTAGCGGTTAAGTTCAAACCCAGGCAGTCCATCCTTCGTACAAAATAGCCAAGTTGTCGAAACTGGTGGCTTCATTGATAACATTCTCAACCTGGAACACAACGAGTTACAATCATATACATCTTACAGGAGTTTGTGTTAAGTTAAAAGAAGGCTTCCTAATTCCTGTTGAAAACCAGATTGTATAGTATCGCATGGCAACACCAAATATATGGCTGCCAACAGTTTTTGACATGGAAGCAATTTCAGGTGCAGCATGGCCATAAAGCTACATGTAATATTTGGAACAGCTGCTGTGCCTTGAACAGATATGATACAATAGCTTGATATCATTCAATCGTATGCCAACTTTCACGAAGTTCCCGAAGTGGTGCAGAAAGAGAAGAGGCTTATGATAAAATGTTAACAACAACATCAGAAAAGTGATACATATATCTCGCATTCTACTACAGTCATGAAAACAGGTAGCAAGTGTACACACAACTAGATTCCTTCATGCCAATTAAATTGCAGAGGATTACCAGTTGTACATACCTGTTCTGCAACAGACATTCTCTTGCTTGGGTCAGGGTCACGTCCATCTAGTTTCATTCTCACCCGCCTCCATATACTAACAGCACAAGAGTTCCGTTCCTGGACAGCTTTGCCTGTTCTTGGATCACGAATTATACGACTCTCTCTCCGATTTGCTTGACCTATAAATGAAATCAAATGAAGTTATCACTGATGATCAGTCACAGATATACTCAACTTGAACAGATACAATCATTACATGTGTCAATAAACCACAGCTTATGGGAGAAAAAAAGTACAAAATAATACAAAAGGCCAGTGGTCCTTTGCATTACCATGCTCTCTGGAAGTCTGAGGGTAACATCACAAAGGCAGTCTGTAGATGGATACTTCAGGGGAAGAGAAATCAGAGCAGACCCAAAACTATTTGGCAAAGAACTGTTGCGGTGGATACATAGAGATGGGTTTGACATGGGGTGAGGCAGAGAAAATGGCCAAAGATCATTCTGCATGGAATGATATTGTTGCAATCTTATGCACTACAGGGAGTGAAGAGAATCAAGAAAGTAAGTAAGTAAATTTCAGATAAAACTTCTGAGGAATACAGGCTATATCTATGAGTGTCAGAAACAAACTGCTGTGTGTACTATGCATCCAAGACGAGGGGCATTGTCTATAAAATTTTCACCTGCAAGATACATATGCAGCATTAAGAGAAATAAAAACAGCTGTGAGATTTTAACATACCTGTTGATTTTATGCCAGCACCAGGTTGTGTAGTACCCGTAGCAGGAGGTGTTCCTGTTAAAGGGTCGTTCTTCAACACATTCACTTTCTTAACAGGTGGGGATGGATCACTCTGGCTTGTGGGTTTCTTTAATGCTATAATGGCAATAAAAAGAAATATTATATTCAGAGAAATGCATTACAAATGGCAATTGTTTTGCTATGGGTTAACCAACAAGAGTACATAGCACATTATACTCAAAATTTTAAAAGTTGCAAATTGATTTCATATGTTAAGTAATCTAACTAGTAATTGTGTGTAATTGTAAATTTGTAGTGCCTGTCCTATTATATGCCAGCCTTATTTTACTTTTTTACATAATTTTGTAATTTTGCTGTGGAACTGAAATAAATGAATTATTGTTATTATATATTTTGCTAATTCAATTACAATGATAAAGAAGTAAATGTGAAAGATATTGCGATTAATCTTTACCTGTTATAATATTCATTACTGTTGAATCCTCAGCATTCTCTTTCTGAATGATCAGTGCTGGAGCAAAGTTGATGAGGTCATCATAAATCCTGTGTGAAGGATAAAAGCAGTCTTAACTTACAAACTTGGAGGCAGAAATGGAACAATTTCAGACAACTGATCAAGAAACATCTTACATCTGAATACTAAGTTGTTAAAGCAGAATCAATTCAGATATTCACCACTCATCTTTGTTATTAGTCTCTTACAGATTTTTACCCATTTATTATTTCTTTTTAAACTTAACTTTTTTGATTAATTCACAGTAAATAGATTTACTCTAAAGCAACAAAAAGTCATTCATTACTACATGTGTTAAAATTACCTTGGCATTTGTTCCATTACAGTTTGAACCAAAGTTTTGGCTTCAGAGGCCACATCTATCTTCATTTCTTCAGACATTGTAAGCTTCAACATTGAGGCAAACTGCTCAGAAAATGTCTTGTACGACAACAAGTAGCTCTGGAGTACACCAGTCTGATGACAGTCTTGATTCTCATCCTGTTAACAGTGAAAGTAAGCCAAAATGAAATTAGCCCTATGTGATGTGGTATAAATAACAATGACAAATGGTTACAGAATCCATGGCTCAACTTCACAGTGAATAAATGCAACATTTTAACAACAATTAGTGTCACTGACTTTGTATAAAAACGTATTCCATGCAACATTTATAACCCGGAAGTTAGAGCAACAGTAGAACTTTTTATCTTGATTAAGGTAGTTCAGGTCAGTAAAAGCACTATATTTAAGTAAGAGCTGCTTCATACTGTACCTTAGCAAGAGTCTTCAGGATGTGCCTAATGTCTGACATCAGTTTGTGATGTGTACCAAGAAGTGTGCGCATTGCACTTACTAGATTATTTACACCACCCTGCAGTAAAAGATATAACTACTAAAGTTTAATTAGATTCCAGTGATAATTAAAAAAGTTCCTCTACATATGGCTTTTATAAGATATGGGCAGTAGAACTAACTTAAAATATACTGACTGACAGTGCTAATATAAGGTGTCTGTTATTGGACCAATCTAAATGTCAATGTTTCCTGGTTCCAGCTCTTAGCTGTATCTCGTATTTTGCTAGGTAAGTGACAACTTTGTAACCTTGAGTAATTTTAGATATATAACTGTATTAGCAAGGGCATTATCTTACTTGCTGTCAAACAGATAGGACACCTAGCTCTTAACTGTATCTTGTATTTTTCCAGCTGAGCAACATTGAATAAAAGAACATTTACACAACAGAAAAACAGCTGTACTACTACTTATTTTTACACTAAACAGAAGTGATGCTCACAAAATAATGAATAACTTGTGGCACCCTACCTTACACCTGTCTGCTATTGCCTTCAGACCGTTGAGACTCCCGTTGAGCACTTTCATCTTTCCCTCCAGCATATCGTGGGCAGATTTTAACCACTCAGTGTCGACCATCTGTTCAGGTTCAAGAGGAAGAATCTCCATCAACATTTCCTCAGAATCAGTTACGCTTGAATTACAAGCTGCAGACAGCTTGCAACTATCCTCAGTTCTACACAATGTAAAATAAACGAAACATTAATATTACTTTTACATTTTATAATAAATACAGTTGTTCAGGTTTTTCCTGCAACTAATATCATCTGGCAAAACAAAACAACCAAAATAAAAAAATGTGATGAAACAACCAGTCGGTTGAAGGATTATTGATAATGAAAATAAGGACAAGTATACTAAATCACAATGAAATTCAAAGATTGAATACAATGAAGGAGATATGTAGTTTTAAGCATATCTAGTCCTGTACAAAACTGAGAGCTACGACCAACAGTTGTATACAGCTTATGAAACCAGAAAATACCTAGCCATTAGAGTGGAGAAATAAGAATCAGAGTTGACAGCATCTTGTGTATGCGTCCTCATTGCTTCAAAATGAAGGATAGCATTGCATAACTTGGACACTTCCGCTGATAATTTATTGTCAGTCTACAAAAGAAATCACACAATGCTACAAGCTACTTGTAACAAACTTCCCTTTCAACAAAGTTGTCTGATTCATTTGATAGGCTTCCCAACTGAACAAGTTAGTGTAACCAGTTTGCAGTCAAACCTTTCGAAGCCATCAGTAAGTTACTTCAGGTTGAAGCAGACTGATTGAAAATAAAGACAATCAGTCTTAACAGTCACCAATACCGAAAATGGCATAAAAAACTTTCATAGTAAGCAATTTTTTTGTCCCATACTTGACTAAACTGCATCATACAGATGAAACTGATTAGAAAATAACAATATGCACTTACCTCAATTGTCTGTTTTCTATCTTCTTGTGCCTTTTCAAATTCACGTAGAGCCTGATTGAGAGAAGGATTGGCTCCAGCTGCCCACTTTAGCCTCTGAATTATACTAGCCTCTACAGCAGTTCTTTTCTCTTGTATACTGGTCATGGTAGCTTCTTGGGATGTCAGCGCATTGGTAACCTAGAGATAGGGAAACAAAATGTATCACATAAATGAAAGAACGAGGCCCACAGTATGCACATGTTTTATTGTCTAATTCATCTGTAGCTTACAAAGCTATGGAGCTTTGGACATTCCAAATTAGAATACAAGCAACACCACTGAAAGTTCCTAATACTGAAGAGATTTCAAGTAACGATATATTTTGAAAAACCTTTAACACAGTAAACTCTTTCAGTTCAGTGTGTTGCGCGGTTAAAATAGTTAATATAATTATAAAAAAATAAATAATAAACAGATTCAAGAGCAGCTTGAACAAGACATTTGTCATGTCTAATGCCCATCCAATGTGTAGGATATTTTTTTAACATTATTGTTTTTTACATTAGAA
>JAOXYB010062190.1:0-10579 GCA_028565635.1 Phoronis ovalis
AACTGGACGATTCGAAGGTGGATTCACGAATTTAATGCCATAGGTTGATAGGTGTATTAGGCCAGGTGACATAGATGTCTTTAGAACGAAAGAAACTACATCATATGATGGGCATCTGTCTGCACCTGCAGACCTCTTGTTAAAAAATTCACAGAAAGACTTAAAAATTATAGCATCCCTGCACTGCAATTTGATCAGAATTCACGTACAAGTAAATATAGCACTTATTATCTACAGTTATTCCCTAAGTATGCTGATAACGACAGGCTACGTGCATATTTTATATGATAATCTGTTCACATGGAATTTTAAACTATCCGTGGGTTTGCGTAAAAAATTATAAACATAAATAAACATCAGAGATGAAAGTTGTTTTTTTAGAAATGATCACTAAAAAGTATAATATACAAGTAAACATTGGCATTTCTATTGTTTATAATGAAATAATTTATTTTAAAATAATCGAAATGTTACTATAAGAAACTCGATGACTTTTCGTAAAATTCAAAAAAATTAGAGCAATGTCTCTGCCAATGAATGAAATAATTTGACTATCCAGAATATACATCATTGTCAATCATTTCCATCCTGTCAGAACTATCAGATAAGTTATCACCAGCACTGTATAAATCATTCTCTATCATTTCGACCTCATCATCGTTACTTGTTTTGTTCTGAGAATGAATTTTGTCCCCACTGATGTAAGTGCCTTCATTATCTATAGAACAGTCATGCTTATTACCTATATCTTCGTAAACGTGGTAAATTTTGGATGTTGTCTGCTCTACTTGATTTTCCCTTTTTTGTTTATCTGGCTTTGCGTAAAGTTCTTCTAAGTAATGCTGAATCATTCCAACCTCATCGTTTTCATTTGTCTTGTTCTGAGAGTGAATTCCGTCACCATCAACATGAACCCCTTCGTTATTCGTAATACTGTCATGTTTTGTATCATCAATAGAGCTATATGCATGATCATCATCATGGTTTCGAGTCATATGTGATGACGTCTGCTCTGTTTGAGTGTTCCTGGTTTGTTTATTTGGTTTTGCATAAAGTTCTTCTATATCAAGTGATTTACTGGTCTTTCGTACAAAAGTTGAATTATTCAGAGTGCCCCCACAATGACCAGGTGTCATATCACCTGTATTTTGTTGATTGTGCACTGCATCTAAACATGCAGATGTGCTGAGTTCCAAGCAGTCCTTGTCATCCACAGATTTTTCTAATAAGCTTTTCCTTGATCGCCTGCAATGTATATATTGTATATACATATACATATATATACACACAGTCACATACTGTTAATACATAGCATATACTTTCAAAAAGAGCGCTGTTCGACTCATAAATCACTACTGGTAGTAGTTTGAAAATACAAGTTTCATTTTAGGAATTAGGTTGTATTGGATAAGCAACAGGTATTATAAACATAATTGTTATAATTCTAATATTTTTTTATTGGCTCACAATTTTCAAAACTAATACATATATGATACTCGGATAAGAATTACTAATTTACGCTACTGTAATTATTACCCAAATCTTTTACAAAATCTCCCAGTTAAACTTGGTTGATATCATTTGTTACTTGTAACATTTAAACAAGGCGTCACTTAGATATCATATATATTTATCGTCATAATGCCTTTTGTAATACACAAAGAATAAACTATAAAAATTGCAAGCATGTCTTTTCTATTCGATAAAACTTACCGCCGTAAACCAAAGATCAGCAAAAATACTGCAAGAATAACAAGTGCAAGACCTCCAATAGCACCGCCTATTGCTGGGAAAGGGACACCTAAAACAATCATGATTACATTGCATGTTTAGTATAACTGAGGAAAAAAATGTTTTTTATTTTTCAGTTTAAAGAATTCTCTCTGCTCGTCTTGTTTATTAGTAAATGCACCTTAAAAAGTTTAAAACGTTATTTTTCCTCTTTGTTTATTGTCCAGGCTACAGTTAAAGTAGATCTTAAGTGGTTAATAATTAATGACACTATTGCAGAAATAAAAAAATCCATTAAATGTACAATTTTGTAGTTTTGTACTATAAATTAAGAAAATTTTTTTTTTTCATGTTTGGGCTACATGGCTGAAATTAAAAGCTCTGTGTAATCGACTTTTAATTAATAATACAAAACATATCTTTATGTTTACTTGTACCTTTTCCATCTTCAAAGCCATCAGTCACGGGTGCAGTAAAAGTTATAGATAATTTTTCAACTGTGTGTGTTGTTGGCTGTACTGTCTTCTCTGTCGTGGTGTCTGGCATTTCTGACAGCATACGTGTTGTTGGCACTGTTGCTTTTGTGGTTGTTAATGGAGATATTGCTGGAAACAAAAATTAATTTTATTACTCAATCGATTTTAGTAGTTAGTCTCCAATTAGTAATAATTTTCAAGAATCGATATCAACATTATTTCGAAGCATTTATGACTGGAACAATTTCACTAACAACTGTCAAATAAACATAGGAGATATTTTATTTACTAACACTAAAATAACTACTGTTAACAGGAAAATGTAAATATGTTGTCCCTATAAGCACATGAGCTCAATGTTTCAGCATGCACTGCATTTATTTTTTAGTCATATCACTTTAAAAGTTCATACTTATATAAATTAATGCATGTATCCTACCTTTTACAATTAGAGAAAATCCTGTAGCTTCAATGTCACCATTAGAGCGGAACTTTAATTTGATGTGGTTACTTGTTGATGTAATGTTGAATTTTTGACTGCCGCATTGTTTATTAATGGTGCCACTGTTTTGACTGCTGGTTAGTGTGTGCACTTCCTCAATTGTAAACCAGTCACAGTTACAATTAGAACAGGAATAAAAACCAGTCTCCAACTCAAATGTTACTGTAGCAATCTGGATAAAGGAATACATTGGGGCTTCAATGTTCATTTCACAGTTTTTATTTTTACCATATGTTAGTGGATGGTTCTGACTTATTATGTATACCGACTCACCATCCAATTGAACACTTTGATTTGCTGGGCTACACATCTCATAAAACTTGTTCACGCCTGAAAATAAATAGCACTTTTTATTAATCCTTTTGCTTATGGGTAGTAAAAATTTAGTATAATTACATATTTAAGTAAAATGAAAATGACATACTTTTAGATATTTGTGGCAAAAGCCTTGCAAGTACTCGTCATCTTCTGCATTTTTGTCTTGTGCAGAAGCTGCACTTATTTTTGGGGTACTTCCCCAGGGGGTACTTGACAAAACAGTTGGTAGGGGTATGCGGCCCAGGGTAAAAAACCCTGACCCTGTAGTAAATACACGTCCCCAGAAATATACACTGTCATAAATGAAAAACATGAAAAATATACCCTGTTGTAAATAACTTTTGCCGAAATAGATACCCTATGTAAAATGAACTTGTAAACTATATACAGTGTGGTAAATAAATGTGGGAAAATTTACGAAGCTTAATTTTCATACCTGTTGTAAATGCATGTTCCAAGAAATACACCCGGTGGTAAATGTATATTTATTGACAATATATCCTGTGGTAAATATCCAAGAAAAGTATATAGTGACTTTGAATGACAGTACCCCGGGTACTTCTGCTGGTTGCATTTGATAAAGAGTACTTACCCTATAATATTATAAAAGTCTGTTATCAAATAGGAATACCTTTGATTGCAAGGAATCATGTACTAGGTTTATCTGCTAATTCGCATGCCAATATTTCAAGTTACTAACACTAAAAACATCTGATCTAGCATTTATCTGGGAAACTTCTGTTGTGCTAATAAAACTGACACGGTCTTTACTGTAGGAAAAGGTACATGTATGTACATAACGATATTTTGCTGCAAAATTAATTGTACCGTGATATTCCAGAATAAAACCTCTATTATTTTCTGTAATGCTGCTGCTGAACTCGACCCTCACATTCACTCGAGGATATACTAGTATACATGTAGGTGAAGATGGACCATTTCCTGAAATTTTGTCTGTTATGTTCATTCCATCTTGATATACTTTTAACCAGTCACATTTACCGTCGTGACAGTTATGATTATCTAATTTAAAATCCCGCAACAAAATTTCAAAAACCTCATCACTGAATGAAACTGTTACTGAACATAGGCTGTAGTTAAGGTGGAGATAGTTTTGTGGGTAATTTGGTGTAGTGATAATGCCATTGTTTCTGTTAGTCTCGGGTACTGTGCTTGGTGCTTTACACAGTTCAAATACGGTACTGTCAGTTACTGAAAATAAAATGAAGCAAATTAAAATTTTAATATAATATAAACCAATTGAATGTTTAATGAACTAACAAAATGATTAATATCAAACTCATGCAGTAATAGTGCAGCTAAATGCACTGGCTATAGATCACTTTAAATTGCTGGACTGTTTTTGTTAACATTAAATGTACCTCAAGTCTATTAAGTTAGGAAACATAAATTATGATGTGATGTGATTTGTGATATAGATGTATTTAATAACAGTTTTGGCAAAGTTGCAGACATTCACTAAAGTTGTGTTGTTGATCATCAAAAATGTTTTAAATTAATTCAATTATTATTATTAAATTAATTATCATTATCATACTATTCTGAGAATCAGCATATTAGACGCTAGTAGTTGCATAGTCCTGATATAAGTTCATTGGTAGTAAAAATATAACATTTTCATTTATAAACTGTAATAAAAATTAAGAAGGCTCCTTAACTTGTCAAGTCTTAATTATGCGATTTAATTTTTTTTTTACCAATTTTGTAGCATTGCTGTACATTGAAAAATGTGAAATATTTTGATGTGTCACAGTGTAAAAGAAATATTGTAAAAATGCATGTTTAGAGATTTAGTATAATAGTTTTTTACCTAAGTAATTGATTTTAAATCCCATGAACGAGTCCACTGAAGAATCACTTTGGAACTCCAAGGTTACATTCCCCGAATCAAACTCAAGTTCTATTGGTAGTTGAGAACTAGAGCCACAGTAAGTTTTGAATAAAACTGCCCCATGAAATATTTTTAACCAGTCCTTTGCGCAGTGTTTTCCCCACTGGATATCTAACTTCAAAATGACCAGTTTAATAGTTCTGCCCCCAAAAAATATTTTACATATCGCATTGTTAGGATAGGCATCTGGATATTGAGGACTAGTGACAGATCCTTGGCTTTCAGTGATGTAAGAAGATCTCGAACAAATATCAAACAGATCAAAACTTGCTCCTGTAAGAAAAATAGAAGCAAAAAGCATATAATGTGAGAACTACAATTACTGTCAAATCTGTACCTCAATAGGAGACCTTCAATTGCAAGTAGACGCGATTGTAGCATATACAAGTATCTGTCTCCAGATGGCCCCTAAAATCAATTTTGGTTGTAAATGAACTTGAAAAAGTCAAAATAGCACATAGATGTGTTTTAAAATGTATGTACTAGTTGAGTTTTTCATGAATTAATCTTTTTAGACTTCGTGTTTATAGTAAGCCAGTGACAGATATCTTTCTGAGTTACCAACCGTCTAGTAGGCGAATTAACTTGGATGAGACGATTCATCTAACCTTAATCCATATGACTGAATACATATATTGTGCCACAATGTATAGTATCTGTTGTATCATATAAAAATCTCAATATTGGAGAAAGAGCTTCCTTATGTGTCCCTAATTTATTTTCAAAAGATAATGAGCTGTGCTGTTACCTTTTGCATCAGAAGTGACAACTCCAGTGTACTCTCCATGCCACCAGCTTAATTTTAAACCTTTAAAAATCAGGCCCAAGTTGAAAACTAATTTATTAACCAATCATCCTATATTCATTGATAAGTATCAGATAAAATATTCATTTTCGAATACTGCATGACTGTGTAATTTTGACATTTTCAAGTTAGGGTTTTAGGAGCCAAAAACCTCGTTTTTTGTACAAATACGTAAACTATCCATTTTTGTCTTCTTATTTTCTTGAATTTAATAGAATTTATATCAGCTGAATCGTAACTTGAAAAGGTAATTAGGAAATTCTCTAATTCTCTGATTTACCTTGAGAAATTGTTAAAAAACAATTATCATTCCACAGCAATACTATCAGCATCATTATCTTCAATGAAGGGGACGTGTTTCTTGTGTAGGCCATCTTCAGAATGCTATTTCTTGATAATAGTTGATACAAAAAATTGTATGTTAATATTGTATCATGGAATCATGACCAAACTGTACAGTTTAATCCTATTAGTACATTTAACATGATTGTAACTAGTTCTTGAATTATAGCAGTTCAGTATTATTTTTTTTTTAATGTTACTTGCAAGTAAACTTTACCTACTATTCAGAGTCATATGTTAAATCAGTATGAACTTCCATTGTCCTAAATTTGAATAACCTTGTGCTCAGTAGGAGTGTCCACATATCTGTGCTATACAGTTATGGCAATAAATCAAAACAATTAGTAATATGTAGTTAAAACAAGGTCACACAGATACAGCCATACAGTTATAGCTATTAAGGTGTGACATGGGTAGAAAGCGGGACAATTCCAGCATGTTAAGCATAAAAAGCAAAAAATTATACTAATTAAAACAGAAACTTATACTGTATATTCTCTTAAAACATCTGGCCCCATCACAAATTGAAAGCTCGCTGGTATAAGAAGTTGTATATGCTGGTCAATGTTAATTATGCCTTTCTTTTAACAAATGTTTCATATATTAACTATTTTGAAAGCAAGCTACTGTCTGTATTGTAACGGTACTTTGTTGACCAAATGTGGTCATACAAAGTTTAGCATGTTAACCACTTGGTACATAAATTTTATATCATACAAAAAGTTAACCAATTTTATATCTACTAAGTGACAATATTTATTATTGCTTTTTCACATTGTCTGAAAAGAGCCTTCTGGTAATCTGAGTTTTAATGTGAAACGGAAGTTATTATTAATAGGGGAGCAGAAATTGTTGTTGTTTAGGTACGAGTTCATGTCATGTTGCATATTTTGTATTGCATAATTATGAAATTCTCTATAGTACCAATAAAACCTGTTTGTTTACACATGAATTTTTGTAATCCAAACATAAAATTGGCAACACACCTTTTATTAAATGACTAGAACAATAAATGTGGTTAAACTCATTACAAATATGTACAAATAACCATATTTTATCTAATAATCACCCCATGCTAAAATAATTGTCCCCTCCTATTAATTGCACCCTCTAGTGAATAAAATAAATCTATGATCACCCCTTCTCTAATAATCGCATTCAGGGCGATAATTTAAAAACCCTTTAAACTAATGCGAAATAATACTCTACAATGTTTTAATACATTCATTATAGGTAGTTGATTAGCTCTTTCTGGAAGATATTTTAATTAAAAGGGTCACTGTGTTTTAAAAATTGAAGTACACTTATTTATTAGTAATATTTCTCCACTTTTTCGTTAATATGCTTTTTGTCTTGTAAAATGTAGTTTGAGAGAAGTAAATTAAATGAAGGTACTGCTTGTTTAAGGTGTAAATATGCTTTATTGTTTTAAACACAAAATGCTTACATTGCAAACAGAATTTAGACTGTCGGACTAAGATCATTTATTGATAAGCTAAGTCTTTATAATCTTCTTTATGCATTGCAAAAAAAAGTAATCATGCCAAGAATACAAACATATTAATAATTGCCCCCCTCGAATAATAATCCCCCTGGAAGCATTTTTTAATAATTAAATTACCCAGGGTCATTATTTTAGAAAATACTGTACTATAAATATAAATGTGAATTCACGTTTATTTTATTATTTGAACTTAATCAAATACTAATGTGTAGTACATGTATATAAAAGTGTTCATATTATATATTAGGGGGGTGGGAGTTTTTGTTTATAAAGCCTTTCAATTGAGGGAGGTGCGACTGTCACAGCTTCCAACTTAAATGTGAATTATTATGTAACATGTATTATTGTATACAAAATTGTAGAATGTTTTAATTGTACAATATGGGCCAATGGCCTTTTGTTGATTAAAATAAATTAAAAAAAATAAAAAAATTATACAAAATGATATTCTTTTTTTCTGAGTCTAAACACATTTGAATGTACTGTGAGTATAGACTTGAATATTTAGTGTAGATTAGCCGAGAGTATGACTGTGCAAAATTGTACTTACTAAAGTGTCAGTAAGCTGTATTGTTAGTGATAGACAGTTGAATAAAAAAAAATTGCTTTTGTCTACAACTCTGGTGTTCATACGTATAGAAACAAAAATAACTGCTGTTGTTTGTAGGTTTATTGACATTGAATATTCAAAATTAGACATATTTTCTATTTCTTTGGTAGTTACCGTGGTGCTTAAAAATTCTCGTCAAAAGTACATAACTGATAGGACACCTGGTGAGAACTGGTAGCATTGGAGATCCTATATATTTTCCCAGTTATGCCCACAATTATGTGTCTGTCCTTCGATGTCCTACTCATATTTCTCCCCCTAAAAGTTAACAAAAATAAACACCAGCTTTCCAGTAAAACCCCTCCAAAAATAACTAGGAGCCACAATTTGTAACATTTTTTATAAAAATTGTATTTTTTTCATGATGTATATTATATTCAACAGCAACCTAACCCTGAATATGAAGAGAATCTCCAGTCACTACATTTACAAAGTGATGAAGTATTAGAAGCTCCAGGTTCAAGTTGTTTAATAATGTACTTTTTTATTGCCATTTGTATAGGTGGACAATGATAAAGTTATAAGTGGTTCTTATGACAAGACATTAAAAGCTTGGGATATCCACACAGGACAGTGTAAAATGACATTTAGGTTAGTGCAGGAAATCTTTTAACATTTCAGCACTACAGCTCTCTCAGAATGATGTTCAGATTACTGACAGCAAGTAGTTTGTATCGATTGTTGGTTTTCTTGTAAACACTGCATTACTTTCTAAATTTCTTTTTACCCAAATTTGGTTGTAAAATATAATCAGTTATGGAAAGAGCAATAGTTCAAAAACCTACAAACAAGCCCGGGGTGACAGTCAGAATAACTGGGTACCCATGTTTGTTATGAAGGTTTTAAAAAAGCCCCTTTGACTTTGTGGGACCTAGGACCTCAAAATTCCTGCCCTTATTGGGACCTATGAGCTCAAAAACTCGTACCCTTTTTTGGCCTTTATTAGGACCTTAACAAGAAAAATTGACAACCAAAAAAAGGTCGCCAAATAAAATCGACAACCAAAAAAAAAAGCACCCTTTTATTATTTTTGGGACTAAATTTTTGTTTTTGTAAGATTTTTAAGCTATTTTATGCCATTTTCAGGTTGTACTGGGTGCCCAGTCTGAATGCTGAAAAACATACCCTTTCGCCCGTTTTTTTGTAACGAACATGCGTACCCAGCTATTCTGACTGTCACACCCTGCCCCCCCGGGCAAACAGGCCTGTCAATATCATCATGACACTGGCAATGACATTGAAGCTTTGTTTGTAAACTAACATTGAATGTATCTAGGTTTTACTTTAACATTTACTGAAATCAACTGAATAGTTGATCTTTGAAATTATTTAAAACATTAAAATCATTTGTGTCTGCTCGTTGTGTCTAATACATAAGTACTTTATTTAAAATTATGTAAAAGGAAGGTTACTGCTGTTTGTTTTATTACAATTCTCTCCTATGGAGTATTTATACTCTTACAGAGGCCATGAAGCTGCTGTACTGTGTGTCCAGTTTGATGGGAACAAGATAGTTTCCGGCTCAGTGGACAAGACAATCAAGGTACTAGCACTAAGCAGATATAGCATAATAAAATTATGCCCATCTGGAAAGACACAACATTAATATTGTGAAGTGTCTGTTGAGAGGGGATGGCACTCAAGTAAAATGTGGGTAATCGTGCTTGTTCACGGACCCTAAGCAGTACCTATTCCGAAATTAGTATTGTCATGACTGAAATTTTTCGACAAGCAAATAAAACAGATGTTTTAATTTACTTTAATTTGGACTTTTTATACTTTCCGGAAATTCTAATTTCACATCGGCACCAGTTTTCAGTGGATAGTGGAAATTGGATCCTTAGTAAGATTTGTCCTACCCTAAGCAAGACCAAGTTTAAAAACCATTATACCTTTTTTGGTCAATATTGTTGATTGCCTGACCA
Source organism: Phoronis ovalis (assembly GCA_028565635.1). Classification (NCBI taxonomy): domain Eukaryota; kingdom Metazoa; phylum Phoronida; family Phoronidae; genus Phoronis; species Phoronis ovalis. The sequence goes on from JAOXYB010062190.1 coordinate 10,126, forward strand.
TGCATTGTGCAGTTAGTCCTCAAATAAAATACTTTCACGTGTTTTTATTAACTAGCATGATTACCCACATTTAACATGAGTACTCCCCCGGGAAATTACATGATTTATCTTATAAATTTACAAACTAAAATTCAACTCGAAATATTAATTGAATGTGAATATTTTGTCCCAAACAGTACTTTAAAGTAAGACCTGTTTTGGGCTAAATTTATATTGGCTTAAGGTTTCGTAAATGAGACAAGTTTCGATGAATCAAAAATGAAACCTGCAAAATGACAAAATATGTTAATACATGTTGTGATAAATTTCTTATCACTACAATTTTAGTTTTTCTTTTTATAAAATCTTCTGCAATCAAGGAGATGTTCCTTTCATTGTAGATATGGGGTTATGATGGGCAGATCATAAGAACCCTCACTGGTCATAATGATGCTGTCACATGCCTTCAATTTGA
>JAOXYB010062201.1:0-10579 GCA_028565635.1 Phoronis ovalis
ATGCAACATTTTGTTGAACTGTCATACCATTTTGTTCCATTCTACACATATAACTCAAATTATTTTCTAATAATAAAGTGAAATAAGTTGAGCCGAACAGTATTCGCTACCTTAAATGTTAAAGAAATACTAAACCTTTAGGTTATAAAAAAGCCTCCTGTAGGTTGTCGTTCTTAATGACTTATAGCTAATGTAACAACTTTAAAAACAAGACATATTTAGCAATTTAAAATTAAGAATATATCAATGTGATAAATGAAAAAGGAAAGAGATTGCTTTGTGTGTCTAATGGTGTATTCGAATGGAAGAGTTGAGAATGGTTCGGATAAAGACGATGAGTAAATTGACTATCCTAGGCGTGACCGAAAGCGTAACGTGAGAAAATAAGGACAGTGAGGGCTGATAAAGAAAATCAAACGACAATGAGTAACTTATCTCTACTTGGCGCCAAAGAAAAGGCAACGTCCGAGAATAAGACATAGAGAAATCGATCTGTCCAAAACTTTCAAACGATAACGGCTTTAATGGATTATTTACATATATATTGGATTAGATACTTACCTTCCCAATGGTAAAGTTCGTATACTAAATGATCGTTGTGTTTTTCTGCTCAAGTTATATTTACTGATATCATTTAATTAACATTGGTTGCTTATTTTCTTGTTCAAAAACATGTTGTACTGTTAGTCAGCGAAATAATAAACAGAGATCTTTATGATGCAAGCAAATAAAGGATTGCCTAATTTTTAAGGCGTGTACACACTTGTCAGTTTATACAGGTGTCAATGGGATATTGGTTTTATCTCATCGTGACGTCTGTGAGCTGAACTCATTTGATAATGCTTAAGTATATACTTACATGTTTATGATGGCGGCTAAAGCAAAAAAGTCAATTTAGATTTTTAGTTCAGTTATTTAGTTCAACATTTCTTTTTATTTACGTACCCTGCATGTACTAGTACATCCATAATCTCTCAACCATTCCTCTTGTTCCGTGGTACCAATACAGCCCTCATGAACGCATTCCTCCACTATAGTATACCAAGTATACAGTCCTCGCTTATCTGTTTTCGTCGCTTTATCGACTAAAAACGATTTTGCTTCTGCTTCTACTTCTTCAAATCCTAAAGTAACATATGTTGAAGATGTAAAATTATGTTTTACCATTAAATGCATTTCTAAAGTCAGGTTCTAAAGTCCAAGAATTATACAGACCTGAATTATTGAAAGTGTTCAAGATCAAGCGCACTACGGAACATTAATACAAAGCATCCAGAATACAACACCTTCAATGTCATTCGACATATTCGCCAGTGAAGTTGACCACTGGACAATGAATTAATATAATCTTAATCAGAGAGCTATAAAATTAGAGGCCACAAACGTAGCGTTGATGCAGTTAAGTGCTTTGGAAATAAAAAGAAAGATATTTACCTTTTGTAGTATTTTTATATTTTAAGTATATATTTTAAGTAGTTTAGGAATAATTTAAATAGACAGTTGTTGCCGCAAAAAAATCAATATGCTTTTTTACAAAATATACTAGATTTACGAAACATAGAAATATACATGTAGCTTATGAGTACAGTATAAAATAATTTAGACCTGAACAAGCTGAGAAGTACTATCAGTGGCTATCCTAAAATCTAGATAACGTCTGTTTGGAAATGTTTGAAATCCGACGGTATCCCACAGAAGCTATGTGATTATGAAAATCACTTGTAATGTAGAAAACTAGAAGGCCAATGATCCCCTTGAGAGTTGTGAACTACAGCGATGTCATACATGAGCAACACTGTCTTCTAACAGTTTATATTGCTCAAGTCCGCAATTGTGGAAGGGTTTATAAATAGTATGGAGTAAATGTAACGAGAATCAGATCGATAAACAAAAACTTACCGGCCGATCTTTGTAATACAGTAATGCTGTAACCGCAGCTGCATCTACTATTGAGATAACTTCTCAGTCGTGAGCACAACACTTTTCTATGATATGCCAAGTCAAAGGCATCACTGATAGCAAAGGCAAAAACCAAAACAACAATAAGCAGCTTCATGATTAGCTACAGTAGAAAAAAGAGGAACAATTGATAAATTCACGTTATAACGAGAATGGGTTTATAACAAATAATTAGTTAGGATAATGCCTGGTGATTATAGCGACAACGAACTGAAATCAAGCATTTAAATTGCTATTCTATAAAATATACATCAGCTATACATGGCTTCTACTTAATATTAAAACGTCCTACTTTGTATTACCCGAAACGGCAGAATAGGAATTTGTCGACGCAGCATAACCAATATTAGTATACGTTATTAATGTTGACCATATTGCACATGCGCAGGACATGGGGATTATTGTTATTCGGAATGAATGTTCAACATAACACACAATTTTACACAACTTGTTACTGTCTTTTTACCGACAATTGACTGTTTTTGTGTACGTATACTTTCCTTATGTTTAAAAACATTGAAACTACCCCAGGTTACTAAACTTTCTATGTACAACGTTTATAAACACAGCTCAAACTGTAAGCATTTTATTTAAAAGTGTGTTTGTTTCTTGCCATTATTACTCTAAATTCTCCGAAGTAAAATTGCTTGCCTTCTTTCGCATATTTTCTATTTTTTTTAAATCCTAAAACATTAAAAATACTTCCTAAATTTGTCATCTTAGCATTCACAATATTTAAACAAGGATTTTTATTGGAATTTTGTAAACGATGTCATACAAGTATTCATGTAATAATGAACATGAAACATCTCTGCTTCGTCGAAATGAAATATTGAAATATACTTACAAATCGATGAACGTGTAGCAGTTTCCAGAACAGATGCCGTTCTTTGTTCGGCTTTGTCGGTTTGAGAATTTTCAAGGTATTTATACACGTATATGACGGACGTGACTTCTCAAAGTAATTTCTAATTTGAACTTAGTAAGACATGCACTCATCTTCCTTATACAGGTACATTTCTAACTGCAGTTCGATCATAATTATGTTCCGTCTTGAAAGGTAAAGTGACAAACATATTGTGGTTCCTGATAAGGTAACGGAAATAAATACATTTGCTTGTACTAGAAATTATATGTCATCTCAATTATTTATCTTATTGCGATGTATACAAACAATATACTGGATGGAAGCAGGGTTGATAATAAGGGGAATAGTCATTTTCTTAATTATTGTGAGGTTTGTAATTTATTCATCGCCTGTCAAGTTAAAGATCATGTGTCAAAAGTACACCTTCGGTAACTGATGGATCTTTTTAGATGTACATACGGGCCGTGAATTGCTTTGGTGCAGAATATGTTCTGATAAATCATTTGTTTTCAAATTTGAAGCTTATATATTTCAGTTCAAGAAACATTTTTTGATATGTGTTTATAGGTAATATGTTGCTATGGTACAATGTTTATAAGCTCAGCAAAATTGGTAAAGTAATTGTTAAATTTATGACCCAAGTGATGAAATGTGTGCAGTAGCAGAATTATTTCTGACAAGTATCCATTGATGCTTCAAAAAAGTATTCGATTTCTTTGCATAGTGGATATATTCTGAGGCCAGCTTGAGTCGCTATATATGTAACATAATTTTAAAGCTTATTTAGTCATCACGGTTGCTGCCTTGTATAATACGAATAGTAACACATTAGCTTGTTCCAAACTGTATAAAGACTTCTGGGAATCTAATTTCGCCTTTTTAAGAAGTAAAAGATAATCCCATTATTTATTACCACCAAATTTCAAATGTAAACTATTTATTTTGTTAAAAAATGAATTGTTATATTTAAAATGTGTCCATATAACAAATTATATATATATATACGGATATTTCATTTACTTTTAAAGACGTAGCAAGATCGAATTTAGGTCTACCGGGGTTTACCGGTACCGTAGAAAGTTCCTAATGATTTTTAAAGGTTGCAATTAAAAACTAATTAAACTCCATGCATTTCACACGCCAGTTTTAATATACCAATATGATATATGAGCTACGTGCAAAGTGGCAACGCCTGCACATTTTCCAGACAGTTTGGCAGGTAGAACTCATGTCTTTATATCTACTCATGAAACCTTCAGATATCAACAGGGCTACACATTTCCAAACAGGTCGAGAAGGTAACATATTTCTTGCATTGATTTGAATTCCGGGGATATTAACATTGAGGTACCGTTTGCCGAGTTAATAATTTAAGTAGGTATGTAGATGTACCAATGCAGTAGAAACCATTACGATTGAAACCCTTGTTTAGATTATAATTATATTTTGTCATGTGAAACTGTAAAACCCGTTACAAAAATGACTTGTGTGTTACCATAGCTTACGAACATAATTATTTCTGGAAATTGGAGTTTATTCGCAATTAAAGTTTCTATCTCCGGTGAGCAATGATCCCAACCTATTATCTCAGCAGGCAAGCACATGGCACGCAGATGCATGCTCACTAATTGATAACCAACTTTTATTTCTTGTCAATCTTGTTAGAACGCATCATTCACAAACAGACATTTTGGAAAAAAGAAAAATTCAAAATTATAAATAATAAGATTTGTGTTCTCTAATAATCTCTTCAAATCCGTCTTTTAGAAAATGGTTGGAAATTATTAATTTGATGTGGCAGTTTCTCGAGATTTATAAGCATTCAAAACACATTTTTTTGGGCTGAATTTGCTTGAAGCTTACCTTAACCAAATATAAAAAACAAATATTTTAAGAAATACATGCTATTAAATAAACTTAATTCTGTAGCTCAGGTATCAGTGGTGCCACATTCAATCCCTCCTTTTCAGAAGTCGTAGGTGTATATGGGTATGATATTTTAGCAATTACGGTTACCATATATAGAGACACGTTTTAATATATTGTTCATTTATCTAATATTTTTGGATAAAAAAGCATTTTATAAGTTGCAAGTGGATTTTAAAGAAAGTATTTTAAAATCAATATTTTTATGTTACATAATCAATTAACGCCGGCTAAAAGAACAATGGTGTTAGTTGTGTGCTATTTTATAACATCGAGGTACTCTATTCTAGTGATCACTGCTAATCCAATGCTTTGTATGCTTTGAGTATGAACAATCGCATGAACAATAGATTAATTGGGTCCGATATTTTTTTGTAATTGATGCGAGTCCTTAATTTTGGACAGAATACAATATTCGATTGGCAGTAATTTTGCATCGTTGCTTTTTGACGCGATTCCGTCCAATAGCAAAGTTACGTAAAGGAAGCAATACGAGTCTTTATAGGAGAGTTTATTTAACTAGTTGTTTTACAATTTTTATCAGTATTTTGTACACAGCTATTATATGTTTTCAAATGAAACCGAGGGCGGACATATTTTAACGTTTACGGTTAACATATATAGGGACACGTTTTAATATATTTGTTTATTTACCTAATATTTTTGGATAAAAAAGACATTTTAAAATTTGGAAGGAGATTTTAAAGAAAGTATTTTAAAATCAATGTTTTTATGGTACATAATCTATTAGCGCCGTTAGTTGTGTATTATTTTTGAGATACCCTGTAATCCATGGCTTTGTATGGTTTGAGTAATGATAACATGAACAATGGCTAGATTAATTACGTCAGATTATTTTTTGTAATTGATGTGAGTCCTTAATAATAGAATACAATATTCTATCGGCAGTGATTTTTCATCTTTGCTTTTTGATGCGATTCCATCCAAATAAGTTACGTAAAGGCCGCAATAAGAGTATGTTTGTTTAGCTCGCTTTCATAATGTTTATCGTTATTTTTACACAGCTGTTATATTTTTTCAGATGAAACCGAAGGCGGATATATGTACACGACAACCAGTCAGGACATCTAGGCTCATCCGCGTTATGCTAAACACGAATAAATGTTCCCATAGTATTTTAACGAAATATGCGCGTCCATAATTCTCTAATGGTATATCCAAACGTTTCCCGGCAGTTCGAAACTCAAAATATGCACCCGCAAAATATCCAATTCTTGACAGGAAAACCGTAATTTCTATCACAACCGCTATCTGTACTCCAATCCAGCCAGCAGATGTCGCTTCCATCTATCAAAGAAATATATAAAATTCAATTTAAAATTATGTTCGACCCTTACTTTGGCAATTTCAGATCCTGCTTTACGCATGTACACTGTGACTGGTAATCTGTTTCCGTTATGACATGTATAATATATGATTAAATGAATTGTTTTCTACTACGGGGGCCACTATTGAAACGCTGCAAAGCAGAACGACATCAAACGTTGTTGTTAAGGGTCATAATAATGGACAAGTTAATTATGTATAGAATCTCGTTTATAGCCGCATGCAAGCAAAAAAACAAACGGTATATGGTCATAGTATGAGGATGGACTGAAGAGGCTACATCATCACAATCTAACTCCAGGATAACTACTTGAGGTTGACATTTTGCCATAATTGAGATATTAAGTTTTTGACACAAGTTAACTGTCCTCCTTCTTATTATGCCCAGCACCCTGGTCACAGGCCGAAGAAAGAGGATACTTGGTAACAAACAAAAGAATATATGTATATATACACAGATATTCTATGCAACTACCATTCAAACACCATGCCTTACGCTTATTTTATAAAAAAACACGAATTTATATAATTTAATTAGAACAAATCAATTCTAAATTAAATATTTTAAGATAAGCACCATGTAAGTTAACCCTGTCCACAGTTCATCTTTAGATAATGATATGCTTTAGTAAAAATTGAAGGTGTGAGCTTAACCTACCTAAGAATTCAATTGTAATTGTAGACCGATCGAAAGTAGAAAACATCCCATTTAAGGATGGCCGTAGTGAGGTCACAGAGCAGGCTGTTAGGTAACGTTTCTGTTCACTTCAATAACTTGCTTGCTTTCATGTTAACCCAGAACCATAAATAAAGCATATAACATTAACTATTAACTATTGGTGTCACTTTTAAAAACACCAGTTCACTGAAATGCACATAGACCATTAAATAAGCACACTTGGTCTTTATATCACGAGTTCGAGCCTGTTGAAAAATTGAATAGTGAGACATCATACGTATCGATGGGTACCAGGCTTGATTGCCTTCTCGAAAATGCTATTTGCATGCTCTTGGTGGAGCCACCAGTCTCAGACCCAAACGATCCCAGCAGGTCGAATTCTGTGAATGAACAATGACGTAGTTCTGTGCGCTCACGCGATTCATTCACAAAACGCATCCTGCGCATGCTCAGCCAAAACCAAAAAAAAATCTTATTTTCTTTGATCTAAGAAATACCCTCCTTCACCAGTTAAAGTCATATTTAAAAAACAATGGTTTATGGCTAACGGATTTCGGTATTGAAAGGGTCTAATTGTAATGCCCTCAAGTGCATGCAAATATAGTCTATTTGCATATCCAGCATTCAAAATCAAGAGGGTCCCTGGTATTTAATGAACACTACAACATGAATTACTGATATTAATATAAATGCGTTCTCAGAAAACACGATTCAAGCAAGTTATCTTTACAGAATTACGGCATCGTACAGGGAGATTTACAATGTTTCCGATATTATGCCCCAGGTCAAACAAACATTCTGTTTACACAAAGGTATAAGAGTTTAAGTGAGAAACAATTCTACCTGGTTAGAGCATGTCCTAAGGAGATACAGTTTGTCGCTCTCTAGACCAAAGTATTTTACAATTCTTTTTTTAAGGTGTATGTTTCAGTAGGTAACAATAATCAGGAAGTTTTCTCATCAATCACAATATTCGATTTACACTTGCAGTAACAAGTTCCCGGGAACAGTCCGTCCACAACCTACCGCATTATAAACCTTCTAACGACTGTTTAAATGTTTTTTCTATTCCCAATAGAGCGTTATATACTATACAGATTGTGCTACAAGAGCGTTTGTGCTACAAGATCGTTTTAAAGGTAATGTAAGCACTCCCTTACCTTTGATCTCCCCACTCTTTATCAGTAAATGAATACATGTTTACTATCATCCGCCACAAATCCATATTTTCCTGTTTCTCATTAAATTGTAGCATTTAAGTTTCAAATTGAGTTTGACAGTTTTACAGAACACCATGCAACAAACTGTACAGTCATGTAAAAGCTCATTTTAGCACTTTGCAACCTAGGTATGCCGATGTGTATGGCTTTCAAATCAATACGTGAATGACGATCCACGAGGGACCCCTTACTATAGCTTTCTTATTTATAACTATTCATTTTAATACGAGAAGTTGGTGGCGCCACCGTGAAGGCATAGTAAAATTTTAAAAAAAATGATGGTTTTGTAAACAACTGTTAAGCATATCAAATACCGGACAGAAATACCCTCTCAAAAACGAACGATGGACAGTTTGATTAATGCTTCCAATTGGCATATAGTGGAAGCACTGTCACTGTAAGTGCAAGTAAACATGTAGTATTCATATTGTGACACGTTACCTGTGTTTTTGTATAACCAATTCATTGTTTTCTGGAGAAATGGTTAATAACTTTATGATAAAGCGTTGTTTTGGAGATCGAGCAGTTTATTTGGATGTCTCTCCAATTAGCCAAATTTAAAACACCTGAACTTGACTAAGTCTAATTTATTAATCATATAAAAAGATGCTGATAAAGATTAAAGGTGGTGAATTGATTGTTCACAACATACTCCAAAAATATTTTAAAAGGATGCAATTTTGCAGCCGTATGACATCATAAATAATACAGTGCAGCACATACTTGCATCCTTAAATGATATGGGATAAAAAATTAAAATATTCAGAAGTGCCTCGTAAAACATTGTTGACGATGTATTTTTATCAAAAAAATTACGCGTAGAAAAAATGGCGCTACAAAGTATCACCAAATGGTACGTTGCTTTTGTCTTACGCAAAACGCCTATAATCCGCCTATACGTCTGTTAAACAATCAAGAATGCGACAGTAATGATGTTAAAGGTATGGATCTTCAATGGAATTTCTATACTTTAATTATACTTTGGCTTTACACCAGTAAGTACTATTGGAGATATTTTATCATGTCATCCTTTTGTGTCCTAAGTTTGTAAACTTTCGAAGACTGTCGAAAACTGTAATGATTAACATCAATATATAGCAAATATATTTGTAACAGTGATTCGATTTTGATACACTAACAACCGTTTCAAAAGAGGGACACGTATTAAATGTGCTAACGTTATTTCGCAAATCATACAAAAAGAATAATATTAACGAAATGTCAGTAAAGAACGAAGCTAAACCCCTGATAAGTAAATTCAAATCGCCAACTGTAAAACATTAGCATCTGCGCATTCTTCATGAACATTGGAAGCAACTACTGTGCATAATATTGAGCAAAATAGTATTGTTATGATAGTATGTTTGAAAACATATCTGACACGGATGACACAAATGAATTGGTACCTGCGATATCTGCACATTCGTGACTACAAAAAGTAATGTTGAATTCCGCAAAATCTGGTATCCTTCCTTCTAGTGTGGAATACATAAAATAAAAAGCAAAGAGGAAGTTATTGAAATGTGTAATGTGTTTTATCTAGGAGCTATGCGGAGAGAGACTGTAGACACTTGAAGTAGTTCTACAATTAGTATCATCCTTCGAACGCAGGGATCGTCTCTTCGTGTCGTATGTCCTCTGGATGATCTCTACAATAACTAATATTATTTCTGAGTATTTGACCGCTGGCAATTTTATTAAATCGCCCCAATAAGAGACTTTCATTGTAGGCAGTTTTCGGGTGACGTAAACAAGCTACGAACAGATATATATGAAGAATCAGCCGGCCCCCAAATAATGTTAGTTCTTAGAAATACATTATATAAAGAAAAAAATCACAAAAAATGCCCCAAAGCGACTCACCTCTGGCAGGATAAAATTATTGTTTAAATATGTTGACGGCATCGGATAGAAATTAAAAACGCATTTGTCTAATTCCGAAGAAATACGGAACGTATTATGAGAATATTCCCTTGGCATGAAGATGAATTATTATATATGTAATGAGGAAGCAGTCGAAATATTGCAATACAATGAAATAAAATAAACAAATTCACTACGCAAGCGTCTCATTTAAGCACTAAACGATCACTGCTCGCATAGAATCGGTTTTGAAGTTTTGAGATCTTCCCTAAAATAAGCATCGGTATAAAAATGTTTCTGGTGCTATAAGCTCGACTCCTGCAAATGTATACTGACTGTGTTATTACTGACTGTGTTATTATTCACCGAAGTCCAGTGTGATACATACCATAACATTATACTATCCGACATTTCTATTTCAGGTGATGGATGCCTTCAACCATGTCACCATGGGGGCACGTGTATCAATTCAAAGTGTGTATGTGCGAATGGTTACTATGGAAGTTATTGTGGTTAGTGGTTTCTAATACAAGGACAGTTCACATAAAAGCATCATTGTTATCACCATTGTTTATTGCCATCATCAGCCCCAATTCTTACATGTCGTCATCGGATGGGGCACGTGGCGCAAGCAGCTCTAATATGGCCGGAACATGCGATATAAAATGAATTCAACATCTCTACCTGGTAAAGTTTTGATATATACATATATATATA
>JAOXYB010062212.1:0-10578 GCA_028565635.1 Phoronis ovalis
ATAATTTTATTATACAACACCAAGGCACTCAGCATAACATACCACATGATCATAACCCTGTTGTGCAAGTTTTTTTTGATAAAAATACAAAAACCTTGCATGTGATTTGATCATTTTTGAAACTATGTTTTCATTCTAAACAGTGTGGAAGTTCAAGCCTATAGTACTGAACAGTCACACATATAACATGAATAGGTCCTCCACATAGGGGTATCAGGTTGCACATTACGTTGGATATGTCCGAGCACAAAAGGGCCAGGTCAGGAATGGCTCGAGTCAGGCTGGCCAGGTGGAAACACATGTTACATAGGTAGTACACTTATTTTATATTCTTATAATACCTGACACAGTATTTTCTGCAAACTACACAATAGACATAATAATAAAGAATCAGAATTAAATAATCACAAATACTATGTGAAGTGCTACTGCATGTACATGCACCAGCATATGCAGCTGATGATTATTTTACGGTTCCGGAATTCTAACTCCATATTTACTGGTTACAGCTGTATGCTAAAAATAATTGTGGATGGACATAATAATGATGGAAATAAATAGTTGAATTAATGTGTAATGAAAAACTGGACAGTGTTACAAATATTATTTTGTTTATATTTTACTGTTCTATTTTGATTATATGGAATCTTCATTTAATGCCAGTCTATCTGCAAGTAACCTTACCAGTTCATATTTGTACAAATTGTAACATAATATTTTGTATACGATTTCAGATATTCAGTACGCTTAAAAAAAAAATCAATGGCCGGCCGTCGGGCGGTTAATGCTTCAAGGCCGGCAGCAGACCGATTCGGGCCGGTTAGAAAATGACCGTTTCGTAATCCCTAAAGTTGGACTTGTTTGTAAATTATTAAATTTGCCTTAGCTCCAATGTATACGGGCCCAATGTATGAAGCTCCGGTGTGTTCGGGGATGTTCATCGAAGTTTAACCAACTATTAAAAATATCGATTTTTCATGGATTAACCTATCATGCTGCCTGTTAAATATTGTATTTATCATGTAGTGATCTATAATTTTATCACTTGTTATTATGAACCGGTCATGTAGTTCAAATATCATAAATTTAATTTGGTTAAACTCAAAATATCAAGCTTATGACTTTCTGTTTTAAAATTATCCTGGGTACCCCATGACCCTTGAGTTCACGGAATTCACTCTGCAATATTAAAGTAATTATTTTTCTTGTTTCCTTGGATTACATGCCGTAACTTATTTATTGTCTACACAAATGTGCTGGCTCGGCATTAATAGCTGCAGTATATTGTTTAGTATTTCAGTATCGGCACTCGGGCCAAGTCAAAACCACGACAAACATTCTAATAAAGTACACGTTTGGGTAGGGAACAGTACAAAGGGCCACCAATGTTACAATTATGGACAGGAAACATGGACCACCATTTATATTTTGAGATATTGAACATTACATTGAAGATAAAGAGATGGCAAAGTTGTCATACATTTATGCTTACAAATTCAACATGTACTTGTAATTATGTAATTGACCCTAGCTATTATCTTATTAATTCTACCTGTACCCATATAATATCCTTCTTGGGCCTTCTTAGCAACTAGTTAATAAATTATGAACAATTTATCAAACGATTTTGAGAGTCATCCTATTACGCTGCTTAAATTAACTATTTGGGCGAAAGGAATTGCGTATTATGAATATGAAGCATATATGTTTTAGAAGTATAGTTCCATTGATCAAAATAATAAATTAAAGACATATATAGTTATCAAATTTATGTCATTGTTCATTACATTTCATTAGCAAAAAAGTGTTAAATAATTGTTTTCATTGTCTTTTAAAAAGAATATAAGTACAACTGCTTGTAAAAAATTACTGGTTATTAATAAATAGAAATCCTGGTGGGTTGTAACTTGACCTTCAAAAGGCATGCTTTGTTAGTATAATACTTCCTGTTGGAATATGCTCCTACAAAATGTTGATAACGACAAATATTTAAAAAAAAACTTCCTGTAGGAATATGCTCCTATAAAATGTTAATTACGAGCAATATTTAAGAAAACAGCGGTGCTGATATAAAAGCTGTGGCGCAGAGCTTGATCATGGAGAACACTCAAATGACACACACATACAGTCACTTTCAATGATAGTTCCTCCCGGGACTCATTCTTACCTAATTTCAAAGACATTTTGTACAGTCTTTCCTATAAATTTAATAAAACACGAATGCAAAACATTTCCCATTCTTAAATTCCCTAATACTAAAATCTCTTCCCCCCCCGGGAGTCATTCTTACCTAATTTCAAAGACATTTTGTACAATCTTTGCTATAACTTCAATAAAACATGAATGGCAAAACATTTCCCTTTCTTAAATTCTCTCCATATAAACATTTACATAATAGCTAGATGACTAACCTTAAAATTAATTTTTATCCACAAAGAAAAGCAGTCTTACATTTATTCTCCAAGAAAACATCCCACATTTTCTTGAGCAGAATCCAGATCTTTAGTTAACCAAATATAAGCAGTTCCTCATTTATGAGGATCTAAGCAATGAACTTACCTTAAAAAGATATCCAAATGTTAGATTTCATACAATCCAGATAATTATTAGTTCAAGGTTTAAAATGTTGTTTTTCTATATATTGAGATTTATCCTTTAGCTGACATAACCTAATTTAACTTAACTTTTATAGAGAATGCTCAAAATGCTGAGTTGACACTTGTGACTCATTCAACTATTACCAAATTCTTTTAAATTAGACACTTATAAATACAATTTATAAATAAAGAGATTTCACAACTGGTTGAAATAAGATTCTATTAATTTGAACCCCAACACATCATATTACAGCACTACTGTCCAAGGCCCAGGGATTGCCACTCCAGAATTAAATCTACCTAAACTTTAATTACATATAACTTTTTAATGAAGGCTCAAACAAAAAAATCAAATAGATACTTATTTCTCATCTATTACCGCATAAAACTACTTATTCTACATTTCTGGATGTTATCGTTACAGACAAGATACATTTCAAAAGATTAACGTAAATTTATAATTATTTCTAAAAGTATGGGACCATTTAAACCTTACATACTTTAAAAATAACTACGTTCTTTACACGCACTCACAATATTTACAAATAAAAAAATCGCACTAATTAAAAAGAACTAATCATACATTTACCAAAATATCGTTATTGGCTTATTTCTTCAAAACTACATATCACAATTGAAAATCACATTAGATATATTTCCCTTTCTACTTAATATTCTTAGTGCAGGCACTTTTTTTCATCCTTGAACAATTATTATTAGCTAAAAAAGTGAAATTCCTACATTTTGCTCTTTGTTTACATTGCCACGCCAAGGACTATAGCAATGCTGCATATCCTATAAGGATAGGATAAGCAGCAAAAATGGAACATTGCATCTATTGGGGAACACTATAACGTATTTTAAAATTCTTCATGCTTGTCAAACCGTACATTGGGTGTTTTATTTGTTTGTCAATGAATAATAACATTGTTTCTTAACTTTTACAGTACTTAATTCGGCAAATGCAACTTTCTATTTTAAAGGTGCTATTAACCTTTTATCCCATTTAATAAATCTAGTACCCATATAACATCTTTCATCTTTCGTAACGCTTCGATATTAAACAAAATAGTTCTCAAAAAACAAATATTGAATTTGTTAGTGAAAAGTAGTACTTTAAAATTCTTTGTGATTGCCCAAACTGTGAATTAAGCTTAATTATTAATCAGTTGATACATTGTTACGTAACTGTGCGGTATAACGACTACAAACATACAAGCCACGATGAGCAAGTGTTCATGCAAGAAAAAGGGGTCAACTGGTGGAAGACGCCCGCGGAGTCTCCTGACGCTAATCCGATTTAGAACGTTTGTGTTCATATATTAAAAAAAAAAATTTAAATTAAACTGATATCAATGAGACTATTTTATTTTCTCCTTAGTTAATTTAGTATAAAACAATATACATGTAATATAACCATTAAGATTCATTTACGTATTTTAATTACAATTCCAATTTAACATTTTTTTCTGCGGTCTGCTGTTCTAGTATATCACTGACGGATCTGCTATAACAATCACGTGAAACACACTGATACGACCCGAACCTTGATGATTTCTTATCTGTGAAAATCGTACATTTCTTTTCCATGAAATCAGCTCAGCGGGATTGTTTCAAAACAATGGATTACGATAAATTACTAACCAGCTCTACACGTACCGGCCCAGCCTACTACCGGCCCTGCCCGGCCTAGGGTTCTGGAAAACGGATTATCAAACGACCCGTCCCCGGACCTCGTTGATATTTTTTAGGTGTATTGTCAGCCTGCAGCTTATTATTACATATAACTATGATTGTAGAAATGCTCAATAAATATCTGGGAGTCTGAAATATTGTTTTATTATATATACTAGCTACAGTATAACTTGAATTGAACATATAACAATAACATTTTTTTAAACTTTCATACAAGTCATATCCCTGGACAATCTCAAGAATCACCATTTTAGTGTTAAGCTAAGCCATGCACATCGAGTCATGTCTATAAGAGGCAATTAAGAAATTATCATATTTTGCTAATTACAAAATAAAATTCTGCGTAATCAGAAACAAACTAGTATTATGTAAAAAATCAAAATACCAAGCAGCACATGCATTTATCACTAAACAATGTGCTCATAGTAGGTCGGCAATGATGGTCTTATTTGTTACAACCCTTTATTTATTAGCTGTATAATACTGCTAACAGAAACGTGGTCCTGACCTCAACACAATGTTACAAAAACATTTCTTGAATCTTGGAAACTACGAAAGCTGATAACTTTCTGAGTACAAATATTAGTTAATTTATATGTTTAAAGCCAAACATTTGGATGCAATTTGCAACAAATAATAAGTCTAGCCAGAGGACAGTTATACAATGGTGATTACATTTATGAGATAAAAGCTAAAATCATTTTAGATTTTGAACTTTATCCGGAGCAAAATCGATGATTCGCATTAAATGTAATATAAACAGCTGGGTGTAATGATCCCATTTTTACTAAATGCATGATGATTAACAATTGCATTTCACAAATTTTTACTATTAGATGCTGAGAACAAATGATTTAGATAACTACCTTTTTTAATACAATTTACAACTGTTTTTGATTCTGTAACTACTAACCTAACATACAGATGTTTCACCTCTGTGACATTGATGAATAAAGTAGATTTTTGATGATTTCTGGTAGCATTTATCACACTAATCACAACCTAAATAGCACTTACTTTATTCCTTATGATGATGGCAGCACCTTTATATATGCAATAACGATTTAACAATATCGTCATTGCCTTCTCTGGCTGCTTTAAGCAAAGGTGTTTCCATATCTAAACTAAACAGTTGATGTCAGTTTTGGCTGTGTTTACACTAATACGTTTATCTCCTACCTAAATACTTACTTTGTTCCTTATCATGGCATCAGCACCTGCATTTAATAACAATTCAACCACTGCTTCACTGCCTTTTCTGGCTGCTTTATGCAGAGGTGTTTCCAAGTCTTCATCTAAACTGTTGATGTCAGCTTTGGCTTCAAGTAAGTATGCAACAATTTCTGTAGATCTGTCTCTATAAGCCCATAGAGCACTCTTACCAGTTATAACTGCTACTGCTGCTACTACTGCTGCTACTACTGCTACTGCTGGTGCTGCTACTGCTGGTGCTACTACTATTGCTACTGCTGGTTCTGGTGCTGCTGCTGATATTCCTGCTGCTACTGCTCCTGCTGGCATTGCTGGTGCTAATCTTCCTGCTCCTATTGCTACTACTGCTGTTATTGCTGTTAATCTTACTCCTCCTACTGCTACTGCTGGTGCTGCTGTTATTGCTGGTGCTGTTGTTGCTGATCTTACTGCTACTACTGCTACTGCTGCTGCTGCTATTATTGCTGCTGCTGTTGTTGTTGCTGCTGCTGTTGTTGCTGCTGCTGTTGTTGCTGCTGCTGCTGCAAGATGGAGAGCTGTTTGTCCAGACTACAAAACATGCAATCATTGAACCATATTATCATTTACTTAAATATCAAAATATCTTACTTTCAAAACTCAAATCATGCGACAATAAATATTTTGAAAGGTTTGCTGTACAAGGAATAACTTTAAAATTTGCAGAATGATTTGATGAAATAATAAGTTAACCAATTGAACCTCATTTTTACATTTTTATGTCCATCATATTCCAGATGCTGGATCTAACATAATACTCCCTAGTGGCATTATCTTGAAATGTATTTCTGGCCATTTTATCCAATCAAGTGGGTTTCTGACCAATCAGGCAACAGCACGTGGCACTAATCATCCTATCTACCAGTGCATTTATTTCTACTCAAAACATTTAATTTATTCTTAATGTTGGTATCAGTACCTACATTTTATAACAATTCAACTTTTGATTTCTAAATACTAATTAATAATTTAACAAAAACAATACAAACAGTGCAACAATAAAATAAAATTCATCTGTCCTTCTTCTAACTTCTGTCCAGCCCGACATTAAAATAGAGCATCTGCTTTCAATAACATTTCAACTCTTGATATACTGAACACAAATAAAAGAAACTACATGTATATGTGGCAATAAAATTCAATTTGGCATCATGTCCTTCTTCTAACTTGTGTAGGGCTAATACAAAATAGACATTTCTTCTAACTTCTGTCCAGCCCCGCCATTAAAATAGAGCATCTGCTTTCAATAACATTTCAACTCTTGATATACAGAACACAAATAATAGAAACTATATGTGGCAATAAAATAAACTTCAATTTGGCATCATGTCCTTCTTCTAACTTGTGTTGGGCTAACACCAAAATAAAGATCCAATCATTTGTTAATAATAAAAAATAAAATATAATTATTAGAAGCTCCTTCACCCAGTCAATGAGGGTTCTGATCAATTTCTCAACAAGAAGATGTGCCTCCTTCCACCAAAACAGTCTGTTTATTTTCTACACAAAACAAGTGGGTGTATTGTTATTCCTATAGTCTTGGCATCAGCATCTTTATATATTCTATTAAAATAAAATTTTTCTTACTTCAAACAAACCATGAATCCACGTTAAAATACATTATTGAGCTCCATATTGTGAAGCTAGCTAAACTTGCCAATTAACAAGGTATTGTAACTGTATGCTCTTATTAATGTTAAAAAATATATTAATTAAATACAAAATTAAAAACTTCAACATGTTATTGTTTTTTTTTTATACCAATCCAGGCACATAGTGTAATGTCCTACGTCCTCGGGCCTTGTTAGGTCTGCACCCAAAATGAGGCTCGGGAGAGCGATATAAATTGGAGATTATCGAATGCTCGCTCTCTCCTGTAGCTGACAGCCAACTGTGAAGACGTGTCAATAAAAGCTCTTCGTTTCGACAACTCGTGATCTCTTTCAACCACGCTACCCACATTACAAATTAGAGAGTCGTCACAAGCCGGTACAATTGGCAACGTCGCGCCTCTGAACTGACACTACAAATTGGCGACAACGTCGCCTTCTCCGCACATTACAATAGCAGAAAACAAAAAAAAACTATCCTAATATTTAATAGATATATCATTTAGTCCAAAAGTAGATTGTATGCCTCTAATAAGAACTTTGTACTTTTTTAAGACCTTTATCTGTCCTTCTGATATAGCAGGAATAAGACACATAATCAGTTAACTATAAGATGGCTGGAGTTTATATCCGATGTCCCTGCTTATGGCCACCTGTTTCTTTACCAAATTCTTTACTAAAAAATCTTATCATTGTCATCAATATCTTAATTTCGAAAAGGAAATTACCTGGTTTGTACTTTTAAATTAAAGATCTTGCTTGTAACAAATTTAACACAAATCCTGTGACAATGAATATGTTGAAAAGTTTACTGTACATGCCCAAAAATAGCAAAGTCAATAATTTTGACAAAATAACAAATTACGAAATGACACCTCTCATTTTAACTTGATATCATCATGTCTTTGTCATTATCTCTTTCTGACAATTTATTCAACAACTGATAGCATTTACATGTAATCACACAAACATATCAAATTTAAAGAAATTCATTTCAGCATCATGTCTTCATTTTAACTTGTGTTTGGTTTACACCAAAATAGAGATCTAATCATTTGTAACATATATATATAATTATATATATCTGACATTCCCTTGTCCAAACACCAAGGTTTCTGGCCAGTTACTCAATAGCTCTTTCACCATGGTACCAATATGTTTTTTCCTACCTAAATACTTACTTTATTCATTATGCTGACATCGGCACCTTTATCCAATAATATTTTAACCGCTTCTTTATTGCGTTTTCTGACTGCTTTATGTAAAGGTGTTTCCATGTCTTCATCTAAACTATTGATGTTAGCTTTGGCTCCAAGTAAGTGTTCGATAATTTCAGTAGATCTGTTTCTGAACCACAGATAACTCTGACTACCTGCTGCTGCTGCTACGTGGAGAGCTGTTTGCCCAGTCTACAACAGACAAAGAGTGAGAACAAAAAAATTATCTGCATCATTAACAAGTTCTGTAAAATTATTTTTCTTAAAATCACAAACACAACGCAAAATGATTAGCAATAGGCACCACATGCGTTCTGACAAACGCAAGTTACATGTAGCTTGAGTTGGTCATGCATTGCGTAGCTGCATCAGCCTAGTAACGACTACATGTAGCCTACGCTCCATGTCAAAGCATGGGTAGCATAAAAGCATACAGTGGCAAAAAAATTGATTGTTTTACAATAAAAATTTAAGTTCATTTTATTGTAATTTTTAGATGATTAAAGGATTTGTATTGTAACATAATGGAGTTTTGAATAATAACAGTCATTGGTAAATGCCGAATAGAAAGCTGATCATGTAAACACGTAAGCCATTATTATGAGACTAAGAAAGTTTTACGTGTAAAATTGTTGAAGATTTGGATTGGCATTTGACCCACTTTTCAAGGTGATTTTACAATGTCACACACCCTATTATGCCAACCAAGTTATGGCCTTCTTGAACCCACCTTCAACGCGTACAGTTAATGCCCGTCTTTCTGGTATGCAATGTGATGTGCCCTCTAGGTAGAAAACATGGCCACCAGTTGGCCATATTAGAAGTATCCAATACTTGCACTATGACCTATATATTTACATTGTATTGAATATGAAATTGATCAGATAAAAATTGAAGCTGTTATTGTGACACACAATTTTGAGAACAAACATGGCCGTCAGTCAGCCATATTGGAAGTAATCTGGCCAAAATAGCTATGTGACCTGCATTTGACCTGTACTTCTTCGATGTCAAATATGAAGCTGACCAGATAAAAACTGAGGCAGCTATTGTGAGACAAAAAGTGTTATGCAGAAGAATGTCAATGATTCGGATCAGAATTTGACCCATTTTTTAAGATCATTTTAAAATGTCACATAGCTTGAACCCCACATACTTATGGCCTTCGTGAATCCACCTTTGAATTGTCTAGTCAATGCTTTGTCTTTACGGTATGCGGCGCAATGTAACATTCCTTCTCGGGAACAAACATTGCTGCCAGCCAGCCATCTTGGAAGTGATCGGGTCAAAAATTTACCAGACCTGTACTTTGACGCCTTCACTTTTTACCTGTATACAATATGTAGCTGATCAGATAAAAACTGAAGCAGTTATTGCAAAAAAAACGAAAGTGTTACGCACAGCAAAAAATGTCACTCAAAGATTAAAATCACTTTTTGACGCACTTTCCAAGGTCATCCTAAAATGTCATCGAGCCTATTACGTGCACCAGCCTATGGCTGTTAATCCACCTTCAAATTGTCCAATCAACGTTTCGTCTTGCCCATAACTCATGCAAAGTAACATGCCTTCTCGGGAACAAACATGGCCACCAGTCAGCCAACTGGAAGTAATCAAGGACAAAAGTATAAGCAACCTGCACCTTGACCTGTATGTATCCTGTACCGAACAAGCTGTTATCTTGAGACAGTGGTTCACTCCAGCAAAAAATACCATTTTAAGTTCATGCTTTTATCATTGTCTCAGTCAAGACGGTACAACATGTACTTATGGTATTGAAGTTTCTTTTTTACGGGTTCTTTCAATTGACAAGAGATTGCATCTGGCCATTCTTTCAGAAAGAGAGTAAACTTTTGGAAAGTTCTTACAATTCCCTAGATGATAATCAGGGATTAGTTAATGTGTTGATTTAATGGCTGAACCAACAGACTTGAAATTTGGCACACTTATATATTTCATATAGATCAGGGTTTCTTTTTGTCTTGGTCCGAACAGTGCAATGCGGACCCAAAACATGGATTGTTATCAGAAATGACAATGATAGTATAATGGTGCTGTTTTCACGCCCTAAAAAACTGGTTAGATTAAGCACTTTTAATAAATTTCTTGCGACAATTACTTCCTACAATTTATTTGTAAACAAGAGGTCTGTGGGTGCAGACAGATGCCCATCATATGATGTAGTTTCTGTGGTTGTAAAGCCATC
Organism: Phoronis ovalis; assembly: GCA_028565635.1. NCBI lineage: Eukaryota > Metazoa > Phoronida > Phoronidae > Phoronis > Phoronis ovalis. The sequence continues at coordinate 10,556 of JAOXYB010062212.1, forward strand.
TTTGTATGTATAAGAGTTGTGAG
>JAOXYB010062223.1:0-10577 GCA_028565635.1 Phoronis ovalis
AAGAATATGGCCAAGCAGAATTCACAAAAAAAGAAAATATCAACATTTTTTGCAAGTTACAGTATGTTAACGGTTCTTGCCACGTGAAGTTATATGAAATTACTACTATAGTCTAAATATCACACTTTTGTATAACATTAGCGAGGGTTTTCTCATTCAAAGTAACTGGCCCCTCTTTTTTGAACCTTGGTTTTTACCATGGGATATCTTTTTTTAGTTTATTTGACAATTTCTATCAACAGGGGTTTACAACTTTCTTTTTTAATTTACCATGGGGTGTATATTTCAATATATAATTAATTAATGAATTCAGTCTTAAATGCTGTTATCAGCCTAACTGCGCCCCGGCTATCAGAGTTTGTGCCGCATGAGTATGGCAACAAATACAGACTTCCCTGTTTTATAATAAAATTGTAGTATCTAGTTTTCACATTAAATGTGAAAGTTTTACTGCATGAGCACTCTGTAACAATATATACTTATATAACGTCAAAAATAATCATTTTGCCAGTTCACAATCTAGGTTTACCAGTCTGCATGACTTTCAAATCAGCACATGAATGACGAAGCATGAGGGTTCCATTATAACTCTATAGCGATACATTATAACTCTATTAGCAACCCATTATAACTTCTCATAATCTATTATAATATTTTCTCACAGGCCGACAGATGATGCAATTTAGCGAATCTAATTGGGTAAGAAACATAGATGGTTTAAAAGACTAAAATATTATTCAAAAGCTACATCACAATAACGTGCAGTTTTAAAATTGTCCATATGGATCGAGCCAGTATGATTATAAAATAATCACAGTTATATGACAAGAAAAAGAGTAATCCAGATATTAAAATTATAATTCTTAGACTTGCGTAAACAGATCAAAAACTCTTTCACAATTAAAAAATGCTTTACCTAGTAATTACAACAGATATTAATTATATCATGAAGTGATTCTAATTATCATATAGTCCCTAAGGAATGTTGTCATTTTGTCATATTGAGTAACTCTAGGTATATGACTATATTCATAAGTGAACTGCACAGAGTATTTATCATATACTACGGACAAGACAAAACCTCAATAAAAACTTTATATTTTCACAGCGATATTGTGTATGGTAATGAACAGTGGAGTTGCAATGTGTGTTTACCTAGTAAACCACTGCGTAACATCACAGGGTGGGGTAGCTGTTCAGTCATGTTTACCATATAAATGTGCCACCCAACAGACCTTTTGTTTAGCTCATACATTTTCATAATTCGAGCATGTTTTTCAAATTTCGCGAAACCTTATTTACCAGAACGTATTTATCATTTGCGTATATTTTCGCAGCATTCTTGGAACATTTGAGATTGAAACTATAGTGGCTCCACCAAGTTAAATGAAACATCAGCACAGTACACTCAAAATAAATAGCAATGTCAAGCTTATATATATATGGTGCTTTAGTGGACTTTTAAAATAGTTAATCAAAAATGCCTCCATAAACTAATTAGAAGACTTAGATAACTGTATGTGGCCCAATTGGAATATTGGTAGACAATTACAAGATTACACTAATTATTCAAGGTACACTTCTGGAAAATATTAACAAATAATACAGAGTCAGAGAAATAATGAACATCTGCCTGGCATTTAATTAGTTTAAAAGCAGAAAAACGGTATTTCAAATTGAAATTTGACATCATAACATCTGATTTATATAGCAATAGAAAAAAATACCAGCATGGACAGGTGTGAAGATGTAAATAGGTGACCTAAAAGCTCTAAAAATAATTCTTAGAATATTGGATTAGGTTATCATGACAGCAAAAAACACTTGGTACTTCCTCAATGACACATGCAGTCATGCCAGTATTGTGACATAAGTCAAACTCTTTGTTTACAAATATTGTGCAAAGTTATTTAACATATACTAGCTGTTATGAAACAGGTTGTTGCAATGGCAGTCAGTGCCAGTTGTTGGCAAATTTTAGCCTGGCCACTAACAACTTTCTGTATGGGGTATACATAGTATACACCTCAACAACAATATTCAGGGTCAACCCATTTGAGTACTGCCACCTATGGGCTAATTGAATAACTAAAGACTAAGTAAAATAAACCAGTAAACTTCTTCAGCGTCTTTATGTTGATGGTCCTTTTTAGGACACTTAACATAGTACACTAAAGTAGTATTACATTTGCTGCAAAGCTTTATCTTTTAAAAACAACGAGACACCGAACCATTTTCATAACTTCACCAAGAGGGAGCTGGATATATAGGGTCCAAACAACATATTCATACAAGATACTTAAAACAAACAATGGTACGTTTATTTTACTGAAAAATAAAGAACTTCATAATTCTTTCTAAACTAGCTATAAGCAGAATTGTAAGTATTAGTAAAAAAATTATGCAATTTTTCCAGCAAAAGAAATTGATATTTTTTAGCAAACTGAATCTAGACTGTCCCATAAATCTTATATTTTCTTGCAATCCCACGTGGGGGACTAGATTTGACTAGGAAAGGGTTTTATTGAGATTTACAAGCATCACACATACAATGATGCTGCTTACCGCTTATAGATAGGCCATGATCGTCTGGGGCTCTTCAGTAGTATTCGTCTCCGATACCCAGATGCATAAACATCATCAGTGCTTCTTTCACGTTTTAACAAAATTCCAGGCCACAATACATTTCTCGAAATCGAAGGTAAAGATTGTTCTCGTTTTCTGCCACTGTATGTTAACTCAACTTTTAAAGAATTCGCCATAATTTTACTTGGTTGAAGTAAGACACAACTCTAAATCAATATAAGTCAGTTCTATAATTTTTAAACAGAAACTGCCTTGCCACTGTAAAAGATATTGCATTATAACTTCTTTCATAAATATTCCAGGCAAGAAATCTCTCGTTTATAAGTTAAGACATTCAATAAGATTTACGCGAGAAATCATTAAGAATTATCTTCTCAAAGCTGCACTGTTGCTAATTTAAATTTTTCCTCATATTAATTTTCCTTTAACAAAAAAATCAGTCTGTTCTTTTAGTATGTACTTCAAGTTTATAAAATACGGAAATCTCTTGTTGGTGCTGTTGTGAAATTTTCTTCGGATATCCTGTTGTAAAAAGTAATGATATAATAAATAAAAAGCACAGTAACACATTTTTTTATAAAATGTTAATGTTTCCCATTCTATTGTTAAATAAATATAATAAATATGCTCTTCAAACAGAGGAAAACTAAACACCATATAATAATTTTAAATAACTTTCATGGAAACTTGAATATACTTCAATTGTAGTAATGCAACTTCAAACTTCCAGGTATAGTGCCGTGTAATAAAGTAATAATCTTCAGATTAAGACATATATAATTCCGTTAATACTTCATATTTTGCATTACAGATATAATTCAACAATTTAATTTTTATCTGAAGGGAAAGAGGTTTGCCAATTTTTTGGAAAAAAGGTAACATTATGTTTCTAATATTGTTTTAAAACAAGTTATTTTTAGCACAATTTTCCTATATAAATACACATTCAAGCAAACATATGTGAATATTACAAATACAAAGAAAACTGAGCAATTACTGAAATTAGAAAATCTCAAAAAAAAACAAAAAGTATCATCTTTAAGGTGGAGAACATCGTTCGACATAACTTAGTCAACCTTTATACTTTAAGCTAAATTTACGTAAATCTAAGTAAAGGGTACATTGTGCTAAGCGAAACTCCCCACCTTAAAATAGATGTATATAAATTATCACGAAAGCTATATACTTTCAGACGATTTTTTCATAATTTTTGCAGGATAAAAATATTTTTAAATTCCAACTTCAAATAGAGAAGAATATTGCTAAATTGGCGTACAGGATACAAAACAAGATAATGCAGCAATCTTTGCAAGCAAATGCTTACCAATGAAATACTATCCACAGTCTGTATAAAGTCACAAAAACAAAGACATTCCTTCTGGGCAGCAAATAGATGTTCAGCTACAATAACCTTTACTCAAAGGTTTGCAGCAGAGAATCCACAGAGAAAAAGCTCTAGCAACCTACAGCTTAAGCTATAGATTATCTGCTATAAACAATCTCATGAATTTTTAATAATTTTTCTTTGAGAAAAATATCTAATAGGAATATAGTGCAACCAAGTACTCAAGAGTACATCGATACAACTACTGTGTATTAAAATCACTTACTAAACCCACAGATAGCACAATAATGCTACGAAACAGAAATCAATTATATGACATATAATCACAACACGAAAGAGCAAGCGAGCGTCAATCTGCTGGAAAGAAATTCCCATTAGAGAAGACTTAATGTTTGAGGTCACAGTGACATTATCAAAGGGTAGAAATTATTAACAAAACTGACGTCAACATAAACTTTGAAGGCATATAAAGATATAAATCATTGCTGCTCTGAACAAACAGAAGTAATGAGGCGTCTTTAGTTTTAATAACCACAACACATTGATACAGAATGCTGTAAAAAAAGTCTTGTCTAAAGGTGATCTACAACATTGTGACAGAAGAAATCTTATCACATATTGATATACAGCGCTGTGACAATTAATATTCACGATTCATGCACTCAGAGAATTTCATGAGTAATTTTGTCAGGGTTGAAGCAGTTGAACAGGGGTTGCGATTTAAGCTTTGAGCAGTGGTTGGGCAGAGCAAAGTTTTTTCTTGAAAATCCAGATATGAAAATATTTGTTTTCTGTTTTGTATGATTTTTATACAAATAGGTATAGTTTCCAAATAATGTTCCTGATTTAATTACATCAATAATATTATGCTGTGCCTAACCATGAGATCCTTTGGCAGTAAGATGTTATTAAACACACATAACATGCATGTATGCATTAGAGAACAGATAGTAACAAATTTTCTAACTTTTCTACCTAGAACATAAAAGCATACAATCAGAAAAGACAAAACAATGGACTGACACAAAGCAGGGTGAAGAAAAAAAAAAATTACCGTAAAATCCTAATTAAATAAACACTCATGACAAAACTGGAAATGTTCTTCTATATATGCAGATTGTGTATACATGTAATTTTATGTAAAACTGATAAACTGACAACAACCTGACATTAATCTAGTAGAATAGATCATATGCCATATTCACTTAAAAATAAGAGTGCAAGACAGATTTGCAATAGCAGATAACAGAGTTTTAAGAAATTAGCTCAGTCTGTTCCTTAGTTCGCATATTTTTGTAAGGGGGCAACTATATTTCCAGTATTACTTGTTAGTATACCATACATATAATAAATAATAATTATAATTAAGTAAAAAAAAGTAAGACAAAACTCATATTGCCAGGATTCAATTTCAGCCTTTAGAACAAGTTAATGAGCTGTTGCCATATATAATAACAGCAGCAAATGAAGTTCATTTAGCAAGAGGTATATAATTAAGGGACAATCATGCATATAATCACAGAATATTTTTTGAAATTAGTATAAGCTTGTACTTGTATCCAATTTTCAATTTCAGCCTAATGTAGCAAATGAACTGTTGCAATAGAAACAGTCAAAAATGGAGGTACAGTAATTATAGAGTATCAGTATCAACGAATAACTTTTAATCAGGTATCGAACTGGCATTAATGCATATATATTATAACTTGATGGGCAACTATTTATTGTAATGACAAGTCATGCAACATAGCAATCTGATATTATAATTCTATATTATGCAGGATGATTACATTTCTGATTGAATACGGTACCCCATGGAAACCGTAATACATGTTTTATATAGTAGACTTTTTTAAGTATTCGACTATTAAGATCTGTTAGACATGTGTTTCCAGGCATATGTTAACAAAAAGAAAAGTTCATAACAAAGCACAAAAAGCATTTTAAAATGTGTTAATTACACTCCCAATGTGTGAATTAAGGCATAGTGTGAAAGTATAGTTGAAAATCTAGCAGGCCTGTTTTACTTGATGTTGTATCCTAACTTAGTATATATGCTACTTTACATTTGAATTAGTTGGATAATTGTTTGAGAAGAATTAAGAATCCCAATATTATCATGAATGTATAGATTCAGTGCTTGAAATAAAGATTCTCCACATGTGTTGAGTTTGGCATCTTTGTGTAGAGAGAGCATCATTAGTTCTATGCAAATTGACAGGAAGTGACCTTTTACATTGACCTGATTGACAGATCGTTGAATAGTATCTCAATCACATAAATGGCTATGTGCTGAATTTTGTCATGTGCTGGTGCTCCACACCATTGCTGCAGATGAATACTTCATAGTTCAGTGAATGTATGATGGAAATATGTAGTGTTCTGGCTTAGGTATCCAATAGTTTTGCATATTTTTATAGCTAATATAGAGTTTGTTTCTATAGCCTAATTTGCAATCTTCATAGATATGTCGTTGTGCCTTATCGAATGTCAGCCCAAAAAGTTTAAGTTAATGCTAATTGTTTTCCAAAAGAATATATATGTGTGGCGTCCCGAGAGGAAGTGGATTTTCCTTGTGTGTGTATTGGACTGGTCCATTCGTGTGCCGGTCACTAGATGTATATATATAATATGTAAAATACTAAAAATAAAGTTAGTGCATGTTGGGCCTAGAAGCCGACTTGTTGTTTCCTATGATCTCTCGACCAGCCTTACCAGCCGTGAAGTTACAGTCGTATAAACCAGTGCCTTAATTGCCAAACCGACAACAACAGGCTAAGACTTTCTTTTAATCTGGAGATAATTACATAATATAATGACTGATTTTTTGTTAATTAAGGCATATCTTTAAACTGCTGGGTGCATGCACTGTTATCGCCTTGCCTTCATTTCTTTTAATCACTGTATGTAATACGTAGTGTCATCTGCAGAAAGCATTGGATGTTTTGCAGATGAGTCCATCACCCAGATCATTTTTGAAGACTATATAAGAACAATGTGGGACCAAGAATACAAAATTGAGGTATATAATTGACACTTATTAGTTCATGAGTACTATATGTATAGATGAAGATCAATTTTTCTGCAGCAATGTATATATACATATGTAATAAAATTTAAGCACAAGTGATGCACAGTGAGGACAACTACGCGAACAATTAATGCATATACTGCTGATGGAAAAGAGAAAAATATGTCAGTACTCGCCGAGCAGCAATAACGTGGGGTAAAGTACCATAGGTAATTAAAAGATACGATTTGCATGTTGGGACATCTGAAACAATTTGCAACAAGGTACAGGTAAAAAAGAATATGCATAATAGTTTGGCATATAACATGTTGTTGGTGGGCGTAGGTATCAGTCATGGTGTTTTCTTTCCTATAATTGTTTTTTGGATCACAATAATTAAGCTGTTCAAGAAACATATGGTGAATTTGGCAGCCTCGTGTTTACCAAGCATGATTCACACAGCCAGAATTTGGTAGCCTCATGTTTATCAAGCATGATTCAAACAGCCAGAATTTGGTAGCCTCGTGTTCATCAAGTATGATTCACACAGCCAGATTTTGGTACTTCATGAAAAAAATGTGTCAAAAATGCGCAATTATATGCATCACAGAGAACCTTTATTGAATCGCTCTTGTAAACCTGCTACAATATTAAAACATCGATGAATGCATCATATGCATATGCATTATACACACAACTTGCAACTGGAGTACGTAGCATGCGATAGATGTAAAAGAGTAAAACTGTAGCTAAGGTATCATATTAGAACTAGGCAAAATCCACGCAACGTCAGTCGCAAACAATTACCTGTCAAGGTCTCTTATCAGTGTCACAGCATATCATATAGTACATAATAATTATGTAACAATATACATATTTCTTCTAAATTTACAAAGCAACATATTACCCAATTGCTCTACAGGTACTTTTAGCAGATACTTCCTTAAATATACACAATAACCAACATATCCACCTAATTTAGAAAATTATTACTTTTTTGCCAAAGAACTATCATACTTTAACAAAGAAAAAGAAAATCTTCATACAAACCTTTATAGTTTAAAGCACTATATACAAACTAATCAGACATGCAACCCAGAATACCCACTTTATGCTAAGTTTAATGATAAATAGAGTTCTAAATTGCTGATCTGCATATATGTCACGCTATAAAACAAATTAAGTGCATTTAGACATTACATATATCACATTGATTATTCTCATTTATAGCAACTTGATAACCAAGCATTTTTTGTTTAAATTAGACTTCATTATCACCTGTATTCATTATATACCTTACCTATATATATAATTATATATATACAGTAATCATAAAATTGGGTAATTTGAGCTAACTAGAACATGTCTCAATTTTCTTCATTAAATACTGATTAAACGTCTCTGTAACTCTGGTTTGAGATATCAGGTCATTTATTAATTAATAAAATATTTCACATAATTATAGTCACAAAAATAGTAATAGCATGTATTTATATACACTGATAGCTGACAAGTTTGCTATTTTAAACCATGTACCAGGAGCCTCCCTTTGAGAAACATGTAATATATGATTTATTAAACTTATGAATTATTCGACATTATAAGCATTAAAAATCAAAAATAGAATATTTGTATATATCAGTCAGTTAAGCCTCCTAAATCAGCACTCTTTTGAGATCAAAAGTTATTCTTAATCATTGAATTATAAAATATTTGATGAGGCATAAAATGAATAAAAATAAACAGGAGCCTGCTATCTAAATTTCATTGTATGTAATATTTCTCATAAAAATTAACCAATGTGACATATGGAAGAACTGGAAGGGATTAAAATATGTTTGTTTTTATTCTTTGAATGATTATGATAACAGAATAAATTAAATGTAATTCTTATTCTTAAGATTTCAATGATTTTCCCATGTCTTGTGTGACTATATATACTGCTATAAAGCAATAGACTATTTGCATATACTTGCTAGTACCACTGGTTTCGCAAAATCCACAATTACGTGTCTTGTTGATGATGGTAATAAAGAATTGTGGTAATGTTTAGGGCTTGTGACCAGTGGCACAACTACATGCATGCACTGCATAGTCTATTTGAGAGCTCCGCCAAAAGGTTATTGTACAACCAATCACCCACAAATACAGGTTGTATGTGAAATTTTTTTCTGTCATGTAATCTTTTTCAAATTGGCTGTCTTATCTTTAGCAGTCAGTATCAGTTCTCAAAATTACATCCACTTCTTGTGGCTATACTATCAATTTTAAATATGTCAAGGGGATATTTCGAAATCATGTCTTGTTATCATTCTTATGGATCACACTGTTTAAATGAGTTATATGTATTTATATGGCCTCTTAACAATCAACAACCACTATATAACCAATCTTTTATTGAAAGTAGCCATATTTTTACGGTAAATTGCTTTTAAAGGATGTTTTTCAACTCAATTTTTTTTGCTCTGGTTGTTATTCCATCAGGGAATCTGTATGGGTCAGGCAAAGATTTTTGTATGTATTTATTTTACAGACATGTAGTACATAGTCTGAAGCTTGATTACATAAATGTTAGTTCTTAAGAAAATATAAAATTTTATAACCGAAGATATAGCTATAATTCTTTTAATTCCTTATAATTTATCTATGACTGTAAAAAAGCAAAAATCAGAAATGCATAAAAACTTAATGAAATGATGCAGTATTACACTTTTTTTTTGTTAAAACATTTAACGTACCCTCATAGACAACTCTTCCTGTAGAGAGGACGCATTAAATACTTTCTGAAATCAGTACCTAGAAACATCACTGCTGAAAACTGTCTAGTTTGAAGTCACGGTTTATTACAAAATGCTGTTTAAAAATAATCAAAATTATCTCCAGTTCATGAAGATTTCTACACAAAGTAAGAGAACACGCAACAGATTGCCTTACATTTATTTTTATACTTTAGAATTTTTACATTTAATAAAAATACTATAATTTTAATATAATTAAAAATAAACCCTACCTTATGAGATAAAAGATAAACAACCACAAGTCTTTCCGAGTGTTCATGCTTCAGAATTATTCCTTCTGTTACCCCTTAATGTGGCATTTTTAACTTTGCCATGGGTTGATTTTTCACTAAAAATAACAGCATTATAGATTTAAACTATCTTACCAGACTACTTGAATAGGACCTACCTTAACTTTCGGTAGGACCCAGTTTTTCTTCTACTTCCCGGTGAGGAACTACTTTGTTGCACTTTCGGCAAAATAACAAGAGATGGAAAAGAATGGCGACCCGCTTTACGCCGACGGACCGGACTCCACTGGGACACTCCTGATTCACTCACTACTCTTCTTGAGCGACGAGGTGCGAAATAACCAACAGATGCCATAATGACTGCAATAGTAAACTTTATTAAATCATGAGATTGAAATAAATTTCATGAGCATAGCAACACTATTTGGCAAGCAATACTAGACATGCTGAAATTAGATGGAACTTCTTAAATTTCAAATAGAGAAAAAATTATAATTGTATAAGAAATTTATTATAATAAGCTAATGGTGATAAAAAAACAGTTAAAAAGTAAGTGTTTATAGCGGATGCATGATTGAGTGATTAGAATTATCTAGTATACATATATA
>JAOXYB010062245.1:0-10577 GCA_028565635.1 Phoronis ovalis
ATATGAAACCGATCGGGTAAAAACTGAAGCTGTTATCGTGAGACAAAGAAAGTGTTACATACGACAACGACAACAACAACGCCTACACTACGACAATATGCCCATTCCACTATGGTGGATGGGCATAAAAATCAAGTGTGTTTCATGCTTACAGTAGGTTTTTATAGTTTTACAGTGGCTGACTGAACACTGCCTTATGGACTGGAAAACTGCATTTTTAAATATTTATGTTTGGGATTATTTATTAACTGTTCGATAATTATCAGGACACAATAGATTTTCCCATCAACTTCTGAGTAGTATCATAAATCATTACAAAAAATCCCAAATGTTCAGCCAAAGAAACAAATAAATTATCTAGCAAAATATCATGTCTACCTCAAGTTAATTTTGGAGGATTGTATGATCACCAAACGTGTTGCTGTTCCCATCCAAAGAATAGTTCATAAATGCAACCCATAACCAATTGACTAAATTTGTACTTTTTCCCTAACTCAAATAATCTCATCAATATTTAGTTGACATAAGGTTTTGACATAACAATTAGGTTTCTTTTTCCTTTATTCAATAAGGAAAAGGGAAACATTTCCTTATTCACTAAGGAAAAAAGAGGACAAAAGAGCTATATAAATGTATTTCCTTTACCCAGTAACAGATATAAATCTGCTGTTACGTAGATAATAATAATTATACCACGTACATTGTGAGCACATGCATATATCAGGTTTCCAAAATAAAATTTATACAAAAAAAAATCGGTTTACAAGTTTCTTTCTTGACACACTTAAGAACTTGTAATATCAATCTGGTAAATTTGTTGAATATAAGTTTGGTACAACGATAACCTTCATCCAGATTATTGACTCAGATATCAAATTAAAACTTGAAACAGTTAAATTCAATATTATCTCTGTGTGTTTGTTCTTAAATTGATTTTGTAGGATGAAAACTAAATTGGTCTTGGATAACCCCCCAAAAGTAAAGGAATTAACTTTTTTATCCCACCTTGAACTTTTGGACTCATCCCTTAGTGCATACAAATTCAATTAACGGATTATTATATACCGGAACAGATTTATATTATGACATACAGTGTTAATGTTTTGTCTTCTAGTAAATAGACTATATAACTCTTCACAGAAAATTCTGTTCAGTCACAAATGAAGATAATCATGTCTCATGCCTACTCTCGATTTTCCATGCAGTCTTAACAAATTAGCTATGGTGTGACCTCTAACAACATACCGCTAGATAGAATTAGCAAGAAATACAAAGACAATTCGATGAATTGGTGCCTGCGATATAATCTCCTCAATTTTTGATAAAAAAATGACTGTCAAATAGAAATGCCTGCATAGCAACAAAGAGCAAAAACAAAGAGACAAGAGAACAAGACATTTGTCATGTCTAATGCCAATCGGATGTCTAGGATTACATTTTTTTAACACTGTTACTGATTTTTTACATTACAAAGCAATACAACACATTATGCATTGTAATATAACAAAAAATGTTGAAGATTTGGTTCGGCATTTGACCTACTTCTCAAGGTCATTTTAAAATGTCACCTTTTTAGAACCACCTTTCAATTATCCACGTTGTGCTTTGTCTTTGCGACTATAGATGCAAAGTGACGTGCCCTCTTGGGGACAAACATGGCCACCAGTCAGCCATAGTGGAAGTAATCCAGGTCAAAATTGCACCTAACCTGTACTTATTCTGTACCAAATATGAAGTTGACCAAATAAAAACTGAAGCTATTACTGAGACATACAAGCTTGAAAATCAACTTGGCCGACCAGTTGGCCATCTTAAGAAGTGATCCAGGTCAAATTTATAACCAATCCTGTACTTTGACCTGTATTTGCACCGTACCGGATATAAAACTGATTGAATATAAACTTAAGCAGTTATTGCGACACAAAGAAAGTGATATGCACAGCAAAAAATGTCGAAGATTCGTAACAGCATTTGACCTTGCCTATTATGCCCAGCAAACTATAGAAATAGAACCATATTTGAATCACCCAGGTAGCGCTTCATCCTTGCAGCTATAGGCGCAACCTGACATGCCCTCTCGGGAACAAAGATGGCCATCAGTCAGCCATATTTGAAGTAATCCGGGTCAAACTTGTACTTAGCCTCTACTTTGACCTATGCTGTACCGAATACGAAGCTGATCGAATAAAAACTGAAGTTGTTATTGTGACGCATAATCTCAAGAACTAACATGGCCGCTAGTCAGCCATCTTGAGAAATGATCCAGGTCAAAATTATAATCTACCTGTACTCTGACCTGTATTTACCCTGTATTGAATGCGAAGCTGATAAAACAGACTAAAGCAGTTATTGCCAGGCAAAAAATGTCGAAGATTCGTACCGGCATTTGACCGACTTCCCACGGTCATTTTAAAATGTCACCTAGTCTGTTATGCCCACCAACCTATGGCCTTCTTAAAATCGCTTTTGAATCGTCCAATCAGTGCTTCGTCTTTGCGGTTATAGATGCAAGGTGAATGCCCTCTGGAAACAAACATGGTTGTCTGTCGTGTACTAAATTGTACTTAATCTGTACTTTGACCTGTACTTACGATGTACCGAATATTAAGCTGATCGGATAAACACTGAAGGTGCTATGGTGATGCATAATCTCAAGAACTAAAATGGCCACCAGTTAGCAATCTTGAGAAATGATCCAGGTCAAAATTATAACTGACCTGCACTTTGACCTATATTTACCCTGTACCAGATATGAAGCTGATTGAATGAAAACTGAAGCAGCTATTGTGAGACAAAGAAAGTGTTATGCACAGCAAAAAATTGTCAGATTCATACCGGCATTTGGCTTACTTGTCAAGGTCATTTTAAAATGTTGCCTAGCCTATTGTGCCCACCAACCTATGGCTTTCTTAAACCACCTTTGAATCGTCCAAGCAGCGCTTTATATTTGCAGCTATAGACACAGCATGGTGTGCCCTCTCGGAAACAAACATGACCGTCAGCCGGCCATATTGGGTGTAATCCAGGTGAAAATTATGCATACCCTGTACTTTAACCTGTACTGAAAACGAAACATCAGATAAAAACTGAAGCTGTTGTTACAATGCACATACTCAAATACCAACCTGGCCACCAGTCGGCCAAATTGGAAGTAATCCAGGTCAATATTTAACATAACCTGTCCTTTGACCTGTACTTACTCTGTACTCAATATGAAGCTGATCGGATACAGACTGAAGTAGTTACTGAGCAACAATGAAAGTGTTATGCACGTCAAAAAATGTCGAAGATTCGTACCAGCATTTGACCTACTTGTAAAGGTCTATTTAAAATGTCATCTAGCCTATTACGCCCAACAACCTATGGCCTTCCTAGAAACACCTTTGAATAATCCAGATACATATATTTCTTAGTCGACCCTATTTGAACTAATCAAGGTCAAAAGTATAACCGACCTGCACCTTGACCTGTATTTACCATACCGAATATGAAGCTGATCGGGTAAAAGCTGCTATCACAAGACAAATGAAAGCCACTATGTGGATAGGCATAAAAATGCTCATTAATATCCTCAATGACCTAAGCAGTAGTGTGACCAAGGCTGCAATTGGCTACCTAATACCCTATATATCAGCTCAACGCAACTATTTGCGCGTTTATTATCTAGAAGCAGAAAATGTTACCAACCTGATTGAAAATTGTTTTCTCTCTGAAACATATCCAGAAAAAACCATAAATAACCAGGTCTACATTCTCCTTCAGCAATGTTATTGACAATTGTCGATGCCTTCTTGTACCAGTCTCCATCCTCGTTTCTATAATGATGGACTTCGTCCATCATAATGTGTTTTATGCCCATCCAATTTTGTTTCATGAAACTGGTACGAGTCACCGACAAGCATAATTTTAAAGAGCTACAAGAACACAGCCAAAAATTTCAATCAGTATTACACCTTGCCAATGTAACATAAGGTTTCTGAAGTTTATTATATGATCACCAGTAAATACACTCATAAAAATGCTTTTAGGCAGTTCATAATTAAGATAACTCTACATTGCAAAATAGTTTTATATGTGTACATGTACCTTATATAACTAACCAAGCCCTTATTTTCAGCAACGAATAATATTTCGTTTTTCCCAGCTCCTTCTATCTGTAACTTTTTTATGGCTTCTATAGCCAACAATGTTTTTCCAGTACCAGCTGTTCCATGAATAAATAACTTGGTATCTTGACTTTCAAACCTTTTTTCGTTCAATATTCTCCACTGTTCTTTTGTTAGCACTAAGCAAAGAAACACAATAATCAACACAGAAAGCAAAAACAGAAGCCATAATAGCCGATGTAAAGTTGGTTACTTATCAGAGATGTGAGAGAATCAAATTTAAAGTTAGTTTCTTATTAAATATTCTAGAGATTCAAATATAAAGTTAATTATTCTTATTAGATAGCGGAATTATTAAACTATAAAGTTGGTTTATACCCGTTAGATATTCAAGAAATTCTAGAGTTGGGTATTATTGTCTACTATAATAGTGTGATGTTACGCTACATATAATATGCATTAGCACACCCCCCCCCCCCTACTGCAATAGAGGGAATTAAGGCAAATGCTACTTGTGATACCTTCATCTGTGTAGGGTCAGACATATGTTTAACTATTAGCTTGAGGGAAATGCTAAGGCTATAGCATTTTAATATTACTACAGATAGGTGATATCTCAAGTACCATCAGGAGCATTACGTTCACTACTAATTATATGAGTTATTTCTCTTGTAGATGACGATATATACTATGGACTTTGGAAATGAAACAGAATGAAAGAAATATTTTTAAAATTTTGTTTTTCCTTTAGGCGCTTTGTTACATGTTAGCTGTGTTAGCTAACATACTCTATTACAATAGGGGGCTTGCATTTATAATTTCTCCTATTATAATAGGACAAATTTACATGAATCAGGCTGCTATTTTGGGAATGGAGTTAGAAATAATTTAGCAAAATGCAAGGGTTACAGTCACTTATTTATATGACCTCTAAATGACCTCTCAACGTCAGTATCGAACTATCCGTCAAATATTAATAATTTGACTTTTATACTTCAAAATGACCTCTTGACTCCCTAAAGATTTGAAAACTTAATTTCAGATAAACTGTCACAATTTTGAGATTTCGACCTTTTGACCTTTAGAAAACCTTGAGACAATAAGGTTAACTATTATGATCCTGGGGATATCATGCGTCAATTTACAAGCCTGTACTATTAACAGTTCAAGGGTTCACAAATTAAATAAAAAGTTGCCAATAAATAAAAGTGTCACCTTTTAATACCTAAATGACATCAAAGGTCATTAAACTGACCTCTTGTACTTTGAGATATGACAGTCTCAGAGTTTGGTGAGTTGGCTGGTCAAAATGTCATCTAGAAGTGCAAAGTTCACAATCTCAAAATGACACAAAATTTTTAGAAAGTAGCTTTTAATGCATTTAGATGCCATCAGAGAGGTCAATGGGTTATTTTGAGGTCCCAAAACGAGGAATTTTAATATTAGCTGGAAATTTAAGCAAGAGGTCTGCTTTTGCAGACAAATGCCCATCATACATGAAGTAGTTTCTAGAATATCGTAGTGAAGCATGGACTTTTATCATAATATTGAAAGAGTGCATTTAAAATTCTGTAGAAGAGTATTACAATTTAAAAGTAGTTCTATAAATTAAATGGTCAATGGCGAGCTAGGTAGATACCTCTTAAGTAAATTACTGGACTAAACTTTTAACTATGACTGAACATCGATTAAACAGAGTTGCTTATAGACACATGTTACAGGAATTGGATGACTCCCCTGACATTAACAATTGGACCCGTTTAGTCAAAAAACGTCTCTATAATCTCAGGTAGGAAATTTCTTTATCACTCAACATGTTGGTGATCAAAATTGTTTTAATCCTGGCCCACCAAAGACTAATGAATGTATATCTAGACAAGAATCCAGTAAGGCCACAGCTGAATATTACCTGCAAGCATGAATTTGTCTTGATAATATTTCTCGCTCACAAACAAATTCTCCTTACCAGATTCCGACTAGGTTCATATTCCTTGGAAATTAAAGCTGGCAAATGGAGAAAAAATAAGCACTTCATGCAAATCAGGTACAGAAGCCCACCTATTATCTTCTTAAAACCACCCATGAATCGTCCAGGCAGCATTTGTCTTTACGGCTATAGACGTTCCACCCCGGGAACAAATATGGTTACCAGTCGGCCATTCTAGAGATGAAGCAGGTCAAAATCATACTGAACATGTATTTTGACCCATATTTATGCTGTACCAAACATGCACTGATCCAATAAATACTAAAGCTGTTATGGGGGAACGTACCATCTATGGGAACAAACATGGCTGCCAATCAGCCACATTGGAAAAGATTTGGTAAAATTAAAACTTGACCTGTATTTTGACCTTTATTTACTTTCTGAATTAAAGCGATCTTTCTATGAATCAGATTTTTCAAGATCAGGGCAACAGTTTCGACTGCAAAAGGTTAGGATCAACAGTTGGCCCACTTTCCAAGGTCGTTCAAAAATGCTACATAGCCTATTCCACCTCCGCACATATTGTCTTAAAACCATTTTAGAATCATCCAGGCAATGATTCGTCTTTGCGGCGGCCAAATGTGCACTCTAGTGAAAAAACATGGCCACTAGTCAGCCACAATGGAAGAAGTCTGGATCTTAATTACGCCTGACCTATACTTACTCTGTAACGAATATGAAGCTAATTGGATAAAACTGAGGTTGCAATTGCAAGGTACTATCTTGAGAACAAACATGGCTGCCTGTCGGTCATCTTGGATGTGATTCAGATCAAAATTCTATCTGACATGTACTATGACCTGCATTTAATTACCCTGTACTGAATATGAGCTGAAGCAGAGTGAGACAAAAAAAGTGTTATGCACAACTAAAACTGTTGAAGATTCGAATCAACATGTGACCCATTTACCGAGGTCAAAATGTCAAATTAGCCTACTGCGCCTTTGCAGGCAAAGATATACCATGATGTGCCCTCTCGGGAACACACATGCCTGCCAGTCAACCGTGTTGGAAGCTATCGAGGTCAAAATTATATCTGACCTGAATGTTGACCTATACTTACCCTGTGCCAAATATGAATATGATTCGATAAAAGCCGAAACGGTTTGTTATATAGTGATTGGGATGTGAACAAATTCTAGTTGAATAATAAGAATACAAATATGTTTTAGGTTAGGAAATATTCATTTGTTTAGTCAAACCTCAAAACTATGAGGTATTGACATAATTACTACGGAAGTTGACAAGCCTATTCAGAATTTAAATGCTCACTGGAATAACACTACTAATAATCAGGACAAATACCTTGGGCTACTCAAGTCACACCCAGCTGGAACATATCATACTCTCAACAAGAGAAATTTGATTGTGTACATACCTCTATTTGTTGAATTGGTCAGAAAGACTTTCACATAATATGTATTTGAGTTCGGGTATAGTGAAAGTTATATTCTATCCTAACTGTTCAGTTGGAAAATAACCAACTTTATCAAAATGTAGTATTATACTTCTCAAGGTGTTGTAGTAACTTCATTATCAGTATTATATTTTGTTCTAATTGTAGTACGTTATACTGTATACGATAAGGCCTACATAACCAGCGTAGACTCGAACTGTCAATTTGCACTCGCGAATCTGTTTCCTACCATTCGAATCCCTTTTCCGGGTTTCGCATCAAAATTCCTGCTACTCGAACCGTCATTTCTATGGACAGACAAAACATTCAGAACACTTCAGATTTTTCCGTTTTTATTGCAAGCTACAATTTAATTGGCGCCTAGAATGTTTAGGCACTTTATATAGAAATAAAGAGATTTTCGTTCTTCTGTTTTTTGTGATAATAAAAGAAAATTAAAGTGGTTAAGCCCAGACGTTAGTTGAGAAGTTACAGAACACTAATGGATGAATTTATTCAGACTGCAGTAGTGCTGCCTGGAATAAATATTATACAATACACCCAGTTGTATTTATTTCCAAACTTACCTGAGAAAACAGCAATCCCAAGCTTTGCACTAAGCATGGTATTTTTGAAAGAACAAAATACTATTGTTAATGAATTCAACAATTCTTTGATTGTGTTTTCATCTGGAGATTCATTATTAATGGAAGGAACATCCGTCTTGAATAACCGCTTTCCATATTGATTCTTTATTTTCCATAAACAACCTATACAAAAAAACTCTTGTAAGGCCAGACCAAAAACGACTTGTTTAAACGGGTACAACCACATCAAATTTTGGCATTTAAAAAAGCCCTACCGACTTGGTTTTTAAGGATCTTCGCCCATTAAACCCTTTTTCTAAAAACCTTAATAAAAGTAGCCCTACCTACTCAGTTTTTCAGTGCTTTCACCCATTAAACAACGTTATCTTTTTTGAGTGGCCTAATTAGTTTCATTATCAACCTCATATTTTCCATTTCATAGTGTATTTGAAATCTGTGCCAGCTAAATAAATTGCACTTTTCTACTTTTTAAAATAATCTACCTGGTATTGCGCCTTGTACGGTATTTTCGCCTGTGCCATGTCCAAATCCACCTCTATCATACATGTCAATCACAAGTCGTAGAGCTCTCTTTTGGATGCCAACAAATAATAAATCGTCTGTATCCATAGGCTCATCTTTTAAAATAGTTACAATGTGTAATCCAGAAGACTGTGATACTATTAGGACATGTAGCAGTTTATTATTTGCAGTGCCACAGGAGAACTCGTCCTCATGTAAAAAGATTATCCCACCCTTTGGATATTTTGATACATATTTTTTTTGAATATTTTTAACGTTAACAACACTCACATCTAGATGGTTGGTGAGCAAGTGTGCTGGGTACACAGGGAAGGTTTTATTCACTGCAATAGAGAAACAATATGTCCATTATAGCGATATGTGTACATCATGTAATTAGACATTGTAAAATATGAGTTAAATTATAATAGATGGAGGAGTGCTGTCAGTTGCTCAAAGCAGATTCAAAACCAATTTACTAGTAAGAAAGACAACAAATCTTCTGTGATTTTCAGACCCAATACCTAATGTGTGAAAAACCATCAAATTTAGTAATAAGTAATAATGTAGCTTGCCTATATACGCATTTCAACCATTCTGGAATCTTGTTTACTTGTAATAGTAAGTAAAGTTATCATAAGTAAGTTAAAGAGAACAATTAACAAGTGGTCAATATCCGATATGTGCTCATTCATAATCGTTACAAGCGTCGAAAACTGTGCGTAAAAAAAATTTGTTTAAACGTACAAAATTTCATAATGATATATGTTGTCGAAGCCAAAATTCGGTCGTTCAGAACAGACATAACAAAAATTTGACAATAAAAAACTGCCCATTTATTGGAAAGGTACAACATGTAATCTATTTATAACAGTGTTACTGCTGGCAGCCGATAATCTTTGATATCGCAGTTGCTTTACATATACCACCAAATCATAGGGAAATGTTTATATTTCTAAAATCAATGGAACCAAGTGTTAAAAAGAAGTGTCTTTACACAAACCTTTTTACATACATTTATTATAATTTGTAACTTGTTAGATACAATTAAATATTCAAAATTTTACAATTTATTTTGCCATTTCGCGTGAATCAGTTCATATTTATATCTTTTCTGTTTGTTTTTGAGTTTTAGTACGCTATGTTTTTTAATTTGCATCATTTTTGTACAAATTTGTATCATGATGAATTGGATGTGAAAGTGACAAGATATATGAGAACAAACGTTCCTGATCTTGTTTATAAAATATCCCCGTTCGAACCTTTATGTTTAAACCTTTTGAGTTTATGTGCTGAGGAAGTAAGTAAGCGATTCATAAATTATCAAAGACGTATACGCGATGATTATTTATTGAAAACAAAGTGCCGATAAATGAATTTACAATTTCAGAAAATATGATGGGTGTATACATAACAATTGCGTATTGGAATAAGTCCTGACAATGCACATTCACGGTTCAGAACATCTCGTAAACGTATGCAAAAAGACCTCGTATTAAACCAGCAGAGTCGACGAAGTGAATGTGTGATAATATAGACGAGCAGGATTCATTTTTAAATTAGAATACATTTTGTTTATCTGATCTTCGTGAATTAAATGTAAAAAGGAATGATCTATTCAAGCAAATTTGTAATCACACTTCTGCACCCGGAGGGGTCACTCAATAGAAAGTGATTGCAGGTATGCCCAGCGCTAAAGGGTCCATTTTTCGACAGGGCGTATGTTTCACGGGGTGCATTTTTACTATTTATTTTTCCTTCTCCAGGCCAAGCGTATGCCATCTAACTCAAGATCTATCTCTCCCCACATTTGTCCCCTTTAAGAGGTACGTTTTTTCACAATTTTAAAGAAACAGCAGGGGAAACTGCTTTAAACAAGACAACGACGATTCGAAGAATCAACATTGTACGCTGTTTAAATTGGCTATTTGAGCGAAAGGAATGGCATATTATTAATATGAAGCATACATGTTTTATAA
>JAOXYB010062267.1:0-10576 GCA_028565635.1 Phoronis ovalis
AATATAATATTGGAATGACTTTGCATTAAAACATTATATTAGTAACTTACAAAGTATTTTATTTATATAATAGTATTTGAGTAATTATTAAAGATTTTATATTTAGCTTCTGATGTTTTAAGCTTTAACGTAGGTCTCGGATAGTTCCTTAAAAAAAAATAGGGGGTGTAGAGGTGTGTCTCGCTGGACAGAAATCCATCGGATTATAGTTAAAATATATTGGGTGTTTTTGAACAAGAATGATAGCTGTTGCTTGTGAAATTAACAAAACTCTCTGGGCGCATCACATGACCTCGTATCAGTTCGCGTACGAGTGGTCAAGTTCAAGTAGCTCAAGGTTACCATCGGGAAATCACCAAGGGGGTTCAATTTCTGGCAAGTATCTCGAAATCCGTGCGGTCACTGGGGGGTAAATGGATCGGTTTTCCTAAGATATATGTGTGATGCAAGTGGACCGAGAGAGAAATTGGCGCTCATTATTGGCGTTTATTTAACAAGTATATTTGAAATCGTTCATTTAACATTGCGCTGGATGTGTGCTACCTTAAGCGTTAAATGCAATTATATTAAAAGCCAGTACCATGTTCAATTTACAAATAGTGTCCAAGATATGTGTGCGTGTTTACCACGTTTCAATAGCAGCTAGTTTTCCTGTCAAATTCAATGAAGACCAAAACGTACCAAAGCCAATAAAATATTCAAGCACCAAGGACATACATCTAACCAGAATATATTTGGATTCAAGAAATTTCTATGAAATATTACATGGAGGAATATATAGGACATATAATCAGTTTATAGGAAATTAAGAAATTCTCACCAGTTCTTAGATTGCAAGAATAGGTGAGAAACAGTTAAATACTTTTTCTCACAATTTCTCGCAATTGCTTTGCGAGAATTTGTAAAAATTAACTTTAGTGCTATTTGTGTGTATATAATGACAACTGCTATAAAACAGTGAAAGCAGTTCGATCGGACAGTTTCATATTTGTTTATAAATGCACAAGTTGTTTGCACAAACTGACCTACTGTTGACTTCGCCGAATGCAAGTTGACACGATACTTTGGGTCACAATGCAGTTGTAAACATTCTGATGCTCCAAAGTCACTGATATACTCCGTACTCCGTTAAATTAACAAACTGTTTCACTGCAAGTTAAACAGGTATTAACGTAAAACTGTCATATACATGTCATTATAAGCAAATTGAAGATTTCCTAACAATATATGTTATATAACATCATCATTTAAGCCTGCTCTACGAGATGATACAAGTTTTCTGTCATAATGCTTGATTATACTTCTGCTGTTAAAATTTGGACTGATTTTAAAGGGTATTTTAAATTTCAGCCCTGCTATGAAATACAATGTGAAATCGTATGTTACATTAATCATTGTAATGTACACTTTTATTTTTAGACCAAGACGAATAGCTCTCAAAAACTGGTACATGGCTGTTTTCATTTTACGAAAAATGTCATGACATTTTAGACATTGTTGTGAGTAGAAGCAAAAAAAAAAACAGACAAATGTTTCTAAATTTCATTATAAGTATTATGTAACCAATATTATGTATGTAAATGATTTGTGGTACAATGTAATAAAAAAAGTGTAACACGTTTATGTACTACACAGTAAAAAAACACATCCCAGACAATCATGGCTTTCCCCAAGAGCTGAATGATTTAGAGGAATAATTACGAATAAACTTCACCATCAATAAAAGAATGTAACAATACGTGATGAAATATGATAAACAACGTACATACCATTGGTAAAGTTGTTAGATTGTCGTTGGTAGGAATTAAAGTTTGAATTAAAAGATAACTCACCACCATCCACCATCCAACCTAACGGATCCGAATCAGTAGGTTTCTTTAGAAGGCGGAAAAATCCGAGAAGTCTTTGAATGTGATCACTAGCCGCATCTTCTGGTGTGCCCAGGTTTCTCTTTAAAAATGTGTAAGGCTGATCAATATACTTTCACGCACTTCAACAGTGTACAATTTATTTCCAACAATAAATTTCAAATTGCAAGATGACATAAAATAACTTTTAAGTATTATTTCAATTTCAATTCTATTTTAGCGTGCATTTTTGTTTCATAAGCAATTTAATATCTACTTTCATTCATAAACAGAGTACCAATATTTCGTCCAGAATGCTCCTTAGAAATTAAAGTTACTAGAAATGGACCTCGCGATTCTTGCTGATATGGTCCTCATATAGATAAGGAGGTATGCCTCGTGTCCTCATATCATTTAGGAATCATGGCACGGAATTATAGTTTCCGGGTTTAACGTTAGGAATCGCCACTGAGAAGGCGTTCAACGTACAACTACGAATCAAGCACGGAATGTACGAAGTCGACAGTAATTGTTTCTGAAGATGAGAACGCAAGAGATCTATCGAACACGGTTACACACAGATAGTGCGCGCCTAGACGTCATAACGGTCAGATAATCGAAGCCTGGCTTAGTTAAAAATAAGTAACATAATTTATTATTGTAAAACATTGAAGTTTGAAGCAGAATATTTTTTTACATGCTGAGCTACAATGATAAATTGCTTGTCTAAAAATAACTCAAATAAGTATATTTTGTCCGATTTTAATTTCTGGTGTGTAGTTTATAAATGTATTTGAAAACCAAAAAAAAGTTTTAGAAATAACAAGCAATTTAAATCATAAAAATAAGGAATGTTGTGAAAAGACAGTTAAGGAAGTGGATTTTATTGAACAATACAATGATTGATTTGATGGAATAGCAAACAAATATCGTGCTAAAATATACATAGACTCTACAGTAAACTCCGTGGCCAAGAACCCTACCTATATTAAGTCTGAGAAGTTTACGTGAAACACTCAATGAGCTGAGTTAGAACAATTATTATTAAAGAACAATTATTATTAACTGATTATAATTTTATCTTTGTTTGTTTTGTAGCAATATGCCTTTAATGACGTATGCCTTGGACCAAATTTAACGATGATGTTTCATCAAGTGAAATTTTTCATACTGGCTTTTCTAGCAGTTGCATGGGGTGAAGGTCAAACGATTGTACGGCAAATCACCAAGGAAACTTGTTGAGATGACGTAGTATAAACTCATTTCTGAGCCCTGCTTGAATTGCGGTTATGAGGAACACAACAGAATACAAGAACAATACATGCAATATCTGTCAAGTATTTTTATATCTGTGATGAGAACCGCGGTGATCCTATTTTGACGTCATTGCAAGTCGAACTCTTGCAAAAGTAACTATCCGACTATTAAAATTAACCTTTACCTCGTCTCTAACTCTCGGTATTCCAGTGAAACTGAAACAATTGAAAAATGTTTACATATATCATCTTCACAATTACTACATAAATAAATTGCAAGAATTATAAGACTATTGTAAATCTAACCCGACTATTACAGTTACTATAGCCATAGAATTTAGAATATTTTAGTTTAAGAACTTATATTCCAGTACTTGTCGGTGCAAATTCAGGCAATAGGCATTATCGCGTAAATTTTGAATTTCTTTGCTTTTTTGCATGATTGTACATTTAAGCTACATCGATCCATGGACAATTATCAAGTATTTACCCGCTCAAAAAGTCTGCTACTTTCTCAATAGTTAACGCGAGAATTTACGTCATTCTCGGTATGTGCATGTAGCAAGTACTGTACTTATGTCCGCATACGAAACATTTACTTGACCTATGCTACATACTCGCTTGAGAAACATATATGTTATGACCTCATTTTTGAAATTAGGGAACTAAAATAAACGTTAGACACCGCTAAGCCTCAACTTCTTTGGAGAGGAATCTGCTAAAATTCATAGAAACTGAATGCTTGTTAGATAAAAGGAAGAATTAAAGCATAAGATCGATTTTATTTTGGAAAGTACTAAGGACGCTGTCAGTAAAATCATTGCTCAGTGGAGGTAAAGCAATTTCCGTAATGTCCCGCTCGACAACAAACCGTAATACGTTTGATATTAACAAAGTAATATAAATTAAATAATGTTATATGTATAAGCTAGAGTTTCGTTCTGGTTTTAAGTAAAAGAGCAAGGCTAAGGAGATAATGTTCCCCAGGTACGGACTAAAAACAAAACCACTTTTAAAGTAATACCGCAAAACAAAAGAAAATTAATATGAATAGAGTTTCAGCAAGACCTCGCTATCTGACAACATTTTAAAACTTCTCTAAATTGATGTTATAAGCTCGGGAGAACAAATAGACAATAAAGCATACAATTAATGCAAATAACAGTTTATAATTTTTTTCGGTTACTTATACAATTACCGTTGTTCATCCCCGCATTTTTCTACCTACAAGACATGCAAACGGAGATTAGAAGAATAAAGTATCACAGCCAATTAAATGTATTAAGATGGCGGTAGCATATTAGTTATAACATGTCGTAGGTAATTTTAACATTTTCGTGCACTGGCATTACTAGCTTCATCATGAGCAAAGTGAATGTCCATCAGTGTACTCAAGCATAGTCTCAATTGCATAATCCTTACCAGAGTTTTATCCAATGCCCAGTTTTATATGGTTAGTAATGGAGTTTAAATGTGCCAGGATGTGTATTATTGACCATCATTCAAAATTTAGAATAATTATCAGGTAACTCAAAAAAATTATAGGAAATCAGCAAAAAAATTATCATTAATTTTTAAAATTGCTCACTATTAAAGTTATTCCTTGTAAAATTTCAGAAGTACTTGTAGCTATAAATTATTACCGGTTGTAGTAGTACAGGCAAGGGGAAATGAACTACTGAAAATGCAGACGTGTAGCCCTTATTATTATTTGTTTAAATACCATTGTAATTGTTTTTTTTGCGTATTATTCATTTATTAATTATTTTAACTTTTTCTTATGATTTATTAATTATCTTTTCAGTAATTTATAATTGGTAAAAGTCTCCTGTTCCCCAAGAGCACGCAAAGACCCACATTATGTTTTAGGTCAATCGTCGCGTGATTTGGATATTTTGTATCGTATAAAAATCAATAAAACGTATAGTTAAACTTTTATGAAAATGATTTGTCTTAAAAATACCACTGGAGGAACAATCCTCAGCTTCATGTTGTGTTGAATGATTAATGTAGGGACTGTCCCAGCAGAATAGAATCTGTTTAATAAAGCTATGAAAAACTGATACAGACAGTGAACAAGAGCACACTTCTGACGAACAGCATACCTCGGAAAATGAGCAAGTCTAGTAAGGAGAGGAATTAAGAATTATATATATACCATATCACGTCACTTGATAATTGTTAAATTATTTATGGTACTAATATCATTAACGGTTCACTATATTATATGATGAATGGAAAATAGGACCTGCTAGATCGAATCTGTTCTGACAGGTATGAGAAGCACAAAGACTATGATTGTAATGAACAAGATTCCGAAGACACAATTGTTTAAGTTAACGAACACCAGTTTGTATTACAAAAATTTGAATGTAAAAAAATTATATTCATTATTAATAAACGTATAATTAAAACACGATCTTTTTTGATATACATCATAACTACATAGGCACAATTCGATCTTCATCTCGCTCAAAAAAAGAAATGATGGGTATGCCATTTGATGCGAATTCCATCAACCGATAAATAAGAATGATGGTTTCTACTCCATCTACCATAAATATGGCTGATGGCAATGCTTCTACAATGCTTCTATGCTTTACAGAATGTAGTCTAAGGCAATGTGATTATTGTATATATAGCTTTAGATAATATATGTTTCTGTAACTAGGTTCAGATATATGCCTTAAATAATATTGTATTTCTAGTAGGATTAAGGCTAGGGTTAGCATTTGTATTATTAGTACTGATGCGGGACACAAGGTACAGAAATTCAATGGTCAGCAACTCAAGCATTCAAGTTGTTAATACATTCGACTTTTCTTTGTTTTCAGATATTTCCATTACAATACATGAACATTTACCTTAAGAGCTCTACCCGTAGAAAATTTATATTTGTCCAATTTCACTATCGCCGCTTCAGCTTCCTCTTCATTTGAAAAATATATCTTGGCCGCGGGTCTCTGCTCGCATAGGAAAATTTCCATTAAGTTAGAAAATAATGATATATTTAAAATATATCTTTCGCTGTTATTGCTTTATATTAGTGCAAAATCATGACCATTTGTTTGTCAGACTCCTATTTTAGCTATCTTTTCCAGAAAGTGTGACAATACACACATGGAGTATGTCATGAATTTCCATGTATTACGTGAAGCATTTTTCTCCACTTATAGTGGCAAAATGAATCGCACCATACCTCTTAATCATTAATTAACACTAAGTGAAATTATAGCAATTTCAAAAAAAATCAGCTACGTCTGCTCTGACTTTTGAAACGCAAAGAGCCGGCATTTGTTTTAGTCAGTACTAAAATGAGGTTATTTGGAATTCATAAAAATACATACCTTGAAATGATTAAAATAATTGATCTTTACTATTGAAGCTCCTACGTTAGAATCCTACAAGAATAAAATACTGTAATTAAAAGTGTTACTCTTTGACATGCAATATGTTTAAAATGCCTAAAAACATGTAAATATAATTCAGTATGTAAAAGAAACTAATAAATACTGAACTGTACCGTAATGGGTGTACGTTTTTAAGTAGTGATCCAAGAATTATATTCATTGATATGTATAACTACCCCAGGTTGTAAAAAATTTACCCTGTCAGGCAATACATTTATGTCTAAAATGTCTTAAACACAGTGCGGATTTGTTAAATGCCAAGATTGCTTAATGGAACAACTCACCAGAAAAAGTAGGTCTGCATCAGTCTTACAATAATTTGCAGGAAAACCTTTTGCATATACCTTCGTGATATTCAGTGTTGGTGAAAATAACCTGAGAGTGAAACATAAACAGATTGTATAAACATATCATCTTTGTAATATGAATACTAAATTATTATAATTACAAACATAACACTATTCTAACTTGAAGTATTATATACAATCTAACACTTTTGTCCAACATTTCTCAAAATCAGTAAAATAATGTTTTCATTTTGAGGTCTGTGATTGTAAGTTAATTAGGTGTCTGCTGTTTTTCTTTGTTTTATGTTGCAGAAGACAACCATATTATATCTGTGTTGCCTGGCTATTTCAACTTATTTTAAGTACTGTGGTTGCAAATAAAAGTTAGGAATTTGTCTTTTTTCAGTATTTTAATGTATTTTTATTTTGTTGTTTTGCTCAATAAAAACTGGTAATATATTTAATTTTGGGTATATATAGCAGTATATTGCTATTACTTGCCAATTTTATTAGAGCACTCTTAACTGATTTTAGAGAAAATTAGCAGAATGAATATCAGTAGATGATAAAAGGTACATTTATTTGGCAGGAACGTCTAAAAACGTCCATTTTTAGTATATATTCAAAACCAGGTATAATATTAACTATTTTATCTTTATATTAGCTTTTATTTTATGTTAATTGCAGCACGCATCTCTTATAGGATTACATGAGAATTCACCTCTGCAAAATAATGGAGTAAAAAACTGCTTCAGTTTGATTCTTTCTGTGTTTGCTTAAAATAATAAAGAATTAACTGATCACTGCAGAGGTTTAGAAAGAAACACTTATATCAGGGAGTTAAATAATTATAAAAACTGTCTAATAGTTCGTGATGATAAACAGTTTGTTTCATTTTCTGGTGTTTTGAGATATTTATTTTGCCATTAGGATGACTATACGATATGTAAGCTGCTTTGTAGTTAAATAGAAGGAAATATTTTATAATATATAACAGTTAGTACTAGGAGAATTCTGGACTTACACAGGGCACTAATTGTAGGTAGGAGCTTAGTTTCATCTTTTTGGAATATTTAACATTTGACAGTATACTGCTTTGTCGTTTGTCCATCAATAATATGAATCTCTTTGCTCAACTGATGTGTGGAAAATGATTTGCATGTTTTAATATATCCTAAGAAAAATCCTGATAGTGCAACTAGAAGTTATGACGATATTCCAAAAATAGCAACACTATGAAGACTGCCAAAATGGTACAAATCTAGCAAAATATATTCTTACTAAGTTAAAAACGTATAGCAGGCTTAGCAATTGAACACATTTTTGACATTTCAGGTAAATATAAACTAAAGCATAGGAAGTAAATAGTGTTTTAGAAACTGAAATTATGAGAATTTTAGCTAACCGCAAAGTGGTGGATGTAACTCACATACAAACATGTAAGGACAATAATATTGCCAAGCTTACAATACAAGAAGAAAACGAAATAAGAAAAAATATCCTGTTACTAAAAACTCAATGCACTGCATTCAACCACTGCATTAGAAACGATGATATAGCTGCTATTGGTTTGTCATTCAGAAATAATCTACTAGTGTCAGATACATGTAGGTCAATATTTCACAAAAATAATCTAACTGTCAGTTTCTATTAAGCAACTTTGGAATACACCATACTTCTCATGAAGCATGTATTTTATAATACCATACTTGTCATAATAGCATCTGACTTTCACCTGACACTATGTCACAGGATGTATCCTGAGCAGCTGCCATTTAACTCCCGATGGCTTACCACTGCGCTGCTCTTTTCATTAACAGGAAGATGTTGTGACATTTGTTTGACAACGTATACAGTAGCATTTTATAGTATTGTGTTAACTTTGAGGTAGTGCAATGACACGCTGCAGTAAACGGTGAAACAGGTTATGAGACTCTAAAAGTATCTATATATACTAGTTATTGGTATATTTGAATAAATCATAAGATGCTTGATACGGAGGTTAGTTGGTACGAAAGTTAGGAGGCCACGCAAATTTCATCACTCTGCTTGAAACATCTGAGTCCTTACATAAAACATGATGGACAAACATAAAGAAGTGATGAATATACCCCCGGATATTTCCAGA
Source organism: Phoronis ovalis (assembly GCA_028565635.1). Classification (NCBI taxonomy): domain Eukaryota; kingdom Metazoa; phylum Phoronida; family Phoronidae; genus Phoronis; species Phoronis ovalis. Next base: position 8,929 of record JAOXYB010062267.1, read on the forward strand.
GAAGGTTCGAATCCGCAAGGAGTTTTCTTGAATACTTATAATATGAGTTATTTCTCTTACAGATATCGTTATACTGGGTTAACTAGAGACTTTCGAAATAAAAAAAATTATATTATTTTTCTAAACAGTGTTAAAACTAAACTGTCACCAATTATCATGCAAATACAATACGCTGGGGTATTTTTTGTCCCTGTTTAGAAGATGTGTATATTTTCAATTCTAAAAATTTCAGGATAACGCAGAATCAAGTATCAGTGATTGAAGATTAGATGCTCGAATCTGTGGACATAAATCATGAACATCTCAGCTCAGTTACCCATGTTCAGCAAAACCAGGCCTGGAGAATAGTTTATAGAATGGTTTTATTACTTTTTAGAAAATGAATACTTACTTCGGCCTGAAGGAATATTTCCGTACCTACATAAAAATCAAACAGATCAGTACAAAGATATCCCAAGGTGTCTCAGAAAATTCAATTTACTTAAAGGAGATGGCGACGACAGGTATATACATTGTTTATAAAAATGTATAGATATTTCAAAACTTGCATTGATACACTATGTACACACCCAAGGAGCACTTGTACAAAAGTTAGTATAGGCTGAGATGTAAGGTAAAATCTCTTATTCATTTAATTAGTGCTTTCCTATAACATACCCATTGGTAAATACCTATGCATCGAACCTGTGAAAGTTATTTTATTTTTCTCAAAATTGTTGGAGTTTCCATTTGTTATAGTTAAAGGGGACCCTCATAAGAACAGCACAAACTGGTTCTTATCTTCTTTCTACATGAAAAAGTAGTCATCAGTTTTCTTATTTTAATCTATGGATTTAAAATAGGGATCAGAAGCTATTATCACTGTGAACATTTACTTTTTATTAAGATAATACGAGTATTTGATAATTTGGCATAAGGGTGCAACTGATTTTCCTATCCATCTCAATTGTAACATATTGTCTTCTAAGAAATAGTATATTTAATAATTCTTCGCGTAATGGGATTGTGTTCAGTCACACATAACGACGATCATGTCCCGTTCTCTGCTGCCGAATTTTGTGTAGGGTAAATTAACAAAAAATGACCAAATGAGCATATATACAGCGGATCCGGATTTTTGATCAAATACCAGAGAGGGTTCGGATGTTTTATTCCCTTTTATCAGCAAACAGGGTTTTTTATTTTTAGCATACCAAGTTTTATCAGCACACACAAATTGTGTACAAACGTTTTAGCAAACAGTTTTGTTTTGGCAAGAAAAACATGTTAAGAGTATCCGGTTTTTAATGACAGGCCGCACACCCCTACGGAAAAAGTTTGTGACTCACCCCTGTTGATTTGGTAGCTTGTATTTTCCTTGCTACATTTTGTCGTAATTTTGTCCAGTTGTTTTACTTTAGCTTTGAGATACAGGCAAAGAAACGAATATCTAATATTCACAAATTTAGAATTTACCCGGCTGGATACACAATTATTACCAGAAGTGTGCCATATTTCACCGGTAATGTAAATTCAATATGCCACTATACATTGATCAGTTTATCATAAACCTTCTGTTAAAGGTTAGGATCAAAAACATTAATTGCGGCGAAATTGAGGGAGCCAGTTAAAAGCTTAATTATTAATATTTAAGCATTCCCATATTGAA
>JAOXYB010062278.1:0-16265 GCA_028565635.1 Phoronis ovalis
TTTTCTTTTATTTTCATAGGTTGTACAACTTCAAGAATTGTTTGAAGTCCGTCATTCTGTCTTTATCATTGGTAATGCTGGTACAGGCAAAAGTCAGGTGTGGAAAACACTGAACCGAACTTATCAGAATCAGAAGAGAAAGCCCATTGCACAGGATCTCAACCCCAAGGCTGTCACCAATGATGAACTGTTCGGTATTATTAATCCAGCCACCAGAGAATGGAAAGATGGTACGATTAGAATGATTATTATAACTAAATGTTATTACTAACATTATTAGAACAACAGACTTGATGGCATTGCACTATTGGTCTTACTAATAATCTAATAACTGACAGTGCATTCATGCAAGTGGTATATTTGTACATGCTCACGTTATGTTTAGACTGCATATACATGTACATCAAAGCTTGTTGTGACAAATGTAACTGATGAATAGAATAAATGTAGAACTATTTTTAAATGTCTTGAAATATTTGGCAGTAAATGTCAAGGACAGTGCTATATAACCTACAATTTTGTTGGTTTCATGTCTTGGTCAGTTTTTAGTTTCTTGTTTTTGCTGATCACTTTTTATTTGATATTATATTTTATTGTTTAAAAAAAATAAAATAATTGATTTCAATTTGTTTGAAAATAAGCATTGTACACTGTAATAGATATATATATAAATTATACTATCTTCACCATTTTGTATTTCATAGTTTAACTTAAGTTTATATATTACATGAATTCCATTACAGGTTTGTTTTCTGTGATTATGCGTGACTTGGCTAACATCACTCACGATGGCCCTAAATGGATCGTACTTGATGGTGATATTGATCCAATGTGGATCGAATCCCTGAACACTGTGATGGATGACAACAAAATTTTGACTCTAGCTTCAAATGAACGCATTCCTCTTACTCCATCCATGAGAATGCTTTTTGAGATCAGTCACTTGAAGACAGCCACACCGGCCACCGTGTCAAGAGCTGGAATTCTCTACATCAATCCTGCTGATCTTGGCTGGAACCCGTAAGTCTATGTATTAATCATTCCATTGTTCACATGAAATTAATAACTCTATTACCTGTGCTGTCAATTATTCTAATGTGTTTGTTACAGATTTGTAACAAGTTGGATTGATAGTCGTGAAGTACAATCTGAAAAAGCCAATTTGACCATTTTGTTTGACAAGTATGTTCCAACTTGTCTGGATATAATGAGAGTTCGTTTCAAGAAGATCACTCCGATTGCTGAAGTGTGCCATATTCAGATGCTGTGTTACTTGTTAGAATGTTTCTTAACGCCAGAAAACGCACCACCGGACTGCCCCAAGGAATTGTACGAGCTGTACTTTGTTTTCTGTTGTGTTTGGGCCTTTGGTAGTTCCATGTATCAAGATCAGGTAATTTTATGTGACAGTTGTTCTAAATTATGAAATTTGTTTCAAATAAAAATAACTGTAAATATTACTACAAGAAGATATAATTTTATTTTTTATTATACCTTTCACATTTTAATGCTTTGCAGCGTGGGGAAAGATTGCCTTGTATTTGATTCCTTAAAAACTATGTGTTTCAATGAATCTGACAATTTCTGTATTCAGTAGTGAATGACCTACATTCCATATTGTCTCCTTGTTTTTGCAGCTCTTTGATTATCGTGTGGAATTTACAAAGTGGTGGATCACAGAATTTAAGACCATCAAATTCCCAAGTGCCGGTACATTGTTTGACTACTTCATTGATGCAGAGACACACAAATTTGAACCATGGTCCAAGAAAGTTCCGAAATTTGAATTGGATCCTGATATTCCTCTGCAGGTATTAAGCGGACTTTTGCAGTGATACAATAAATACAGTCTCATATAAGTATGATCATAATAAAATGAATCCAAAATTTGTAATATGTAAAATGCTAAGAGAAATGCTCCAATTTCATCAATTAATTTCTAACAAAATTGTACTACGCGAATAGATAAATGTTAATTGTAATGGTCGACCAGGAATAAATTTATTAAAACTAAAATTATAAAACTTGATCAGTACAAGCTTTTGAAATACACATAATGGAAATATTGTTTTATAAAGGAAATAATAAGTAAACTTAATTATTCCTAAGCTAGATATATGTATCACATCAGATTTAATTTTCTTATAAAATATTACTTTATTGAACTTTGACCCAGTGTTTAATATGAGTATTATACTATTTTATATTAGATAATGAACATATAGTCTTAGTGGCTGTATGATTGTGCTGTATTACTGTTTTTTTTATGTAAGTTTGTAAGGTATCTTACAGTTCAGGCGGCACTGATATCTAAGTGATTTGTTCTATCTATTTTTGATTTTTATCTATTTAGGCTACTCTTGTGCACACTGCTGAGACAACTCGTGTTCGTCATTTCATGGACTTGCTGGTTGCCAACAAACGCCCTGTGATGTTAGTTGGCAATGCGGGTACTGGTAAAACTGTACTCATGTCAGAGAAGCTTGGCAGTTTGCCAGAAGATTACAATATTGCAAACGTGCCATTCAACTTCTATACGACTTCAGACATGTTACAGAAAGTTTTGGAGAAACCATTAGAGAAGAAGGCCGGCCGTAACTATGGCCCACCTGGCAGCAAGAAATTGATCTACTTCATTGATGATATGAACATGCCAGAGGTGTGTGATCTTATCATTGTATCAACTTTTGCAGCATAAGAAAGCACTACATTGTTAACAATTATCATAAGTTATTGTGATATTATACCACTGAAAAATTTTAAGATAAAAAAATTGTATGAATATCCAATCTGAAATGACTAACATACCAGTACTCTTGATTCACAGCTGTATTAATATATACATACATTGCAGGTGGATATGTACTTCACAGTGCAACCCCACACTTTGATTAGACAGCATATTGACTACAGCCATTGGTATGACCGCGCCAAGCTGTCTCTGAAAGAAGTCCATAACACACAGTATGTCGCTTGCATGAATCCGACGGCTGGTAGCTTTACCATTAATCCTCGTCTACAGGTTTGTGCAATTTAGAGAGCGTAGAACAAGCATTGTGTTTGCATCTGTCACATATTTTAAAGCAAGATGTGAAGAAAAATTACTCATAGTCAGTATTATTGGTAATGTTTGATTGTAAAAAAAATCAAGTGGTTTTGTGTTATTTTGCTATGACAGATTCACACCAGGTTTTGTGTTATTTTGTTATGACAGATTCACACCAGGTTTTGTGTTATTTTGCTATGACAGATTCACACCATTTACTTGTAATTATAAGCTCTACTATTAATTTTTTCCAGGCATTAACTGCTAAGCTCAGTGAAAGAAATTGTGTAGCTATATATTTTGTAACTACTACTCGGAATTTAAAAATCTCTAAAAAATCTCGATGAAAACATAATTATGAGGTAGTTATCATATAAATTTGTTTTACAAGGTAAAGGCATTTTCACTCATATTTCATAACACTACCGCCTATATTTGAAAGCATACTGAAAGATGAGCAGCAACAATGCATTTATTACTGTATCCCATTTCTCTTCTAGCGTCACTTCAGTGTATTTGCCATGAGTTTCCCTGGACAAGATGCCTTAGAGGTTATTTACTCCTCCATATTGAGTCAGCACATTCAGTTCAATAATATATCTGGTGCTGTTGGCAAATTCGTTCCAAATTTGGTAAAGGGGTCTCTAGCCTTGCATCAAAAGGTGACAACAACCTTCCTGCCTACAGCTATCAAGTTTCACTACGTTTTCAATTTACGAGATTTATCAAATATTTTCCAAGGTAAGTGTTAAAGTTTCTAGTCTGTAAATATGTTTACCTGCTATGTTAGCATAAGTTAATGGAAATGTTTGGCTCTTAATATTCCAGAATTTTTTTTTAATGTGGCATATTCAAATTTTATATTTTGTATTGATCCAATGATAAGACTTTGCATGCACTTGGTGCCCCCCCCCCCCCCCCCCCCCCATTGGTTTCCAGATGCAGTGTTTTGTGAATGAACATTCCTCTGCATGTATATATGATTCACTGAATGTGAGGAGCCTATGAGTTGGTGATCAGTGGCTCAACCAGTGCATGCAAATAATCCATAATGTAAACTATGCTGTATTTAGATGCCTTGATTTGTAGTTTATATTGTTTAAAGGACATTTAAAAGTAGTTGTAACAGTTGGTGTCCTGCCATCTCTCTGACTAGCATTCTACTCTCTTATTTTAGGCCTCCTTTTTGCCACAAGTGAATGTATTAAGACAACTATGGATTTGGTTAGATTATGGCTTCACGAATCAGACAGAGTCTATGGTGACAAACTAGTAGATGAAAGTGATATTGAAGCTTTTGAGAAAGTCAGGAAAGACATAATCAAAAAGAACTTTGAAGATATGGATGAAACCACAGTTTTACAGAAACCTTTAATGTATTGTCACTTTGCTACTGGTATTGGTGAACCAAAGTATCTACCTGTTGAAGGTTGGCCACAACTCACTAAGATTCTGACAGAAGCCTTGGAGAACTACAATGAAATCAATGCTGCTATGAATTTGGTGTTATTTGAAGATGCAATGCAACATATTTGCCGTATTAATCGTATTCTTGAATCTCCGCGTGGTAATGCTCTGTTAGTCGGTGTTGGTGGCAGCGGTAAACAGTCTCTGTCACGTCTGTCTGCTTTCATCAGTAGTTTAGAAGTGTTCCAAGTCACCCTTCGTAAAGGCTATGCCATTGCAGATCTTAAACTGGATCTTGGTCAGTTGTACTTGAAAGCAGGTGTCAAGGCTATTGGCATGGTCTTTTTGATGACAGACGCACAAGTTGCCGATGAGAAATTTTTAGTGCTGATTAACGATCTTTTAGCATCAGGAGAAATTCCGGATCTCTTCCCTGATGATGACATTGAGAATATTATTGGTGGTGTTAGAAATGAGGTCAAAGGTCAAGGTTTAGAAGATACTAGAGAAAACTGCTGGAGGTTCTTTATTGACAGAGTTAGAAGGACTCTTAAGGTAAAGATGATTTAGTTCTGGTAAATTCAGGTTACATAGTATAGTTAAATCGACTAGATTATGGATCAAACAGCAGTAAAGAAAAGTAACAGACAAAGCTTCAAGTTTCATCATAACACATGTTTCACATGATCCTTGTTAGATATTCTTTTGTTGATCCTAGTTCTAATTACTCTGAATTCATTTGCCTAAAACAATTAATGTAAAGCTAAAATTTTGCAGAAACATACCTTATGTTAAAAAAATAATCTTGTCTTGCATTTGTAGGTTGTTCTGTGCTTCTCTCCTGTTGGTGCTACCATTCGTGTACGTGCCCGGAAGTTCCCTGCTGTGGTGAACTGCACTAGCATTGATTGGTTCCATGAATGGCCACAGGATGCGCTGGTATCTGTCAGTCAACGGTTCTTGGGTGAGATTGAACAGCTTCCGGTGAGTTAAATTATTTGGCAATTGTGATATTGTCAAACAAAACTTAACTTCCCATTATAATGGTAATGCCATATCATGTACAAAATAACAAGAACAATTAAATTGTGATTTGTTTTTCTCGTCCCAATTTCATTGATTATTGTTTGTTTTTTAACTTTTCTTTAAAAATATTTCCTAAAAATTTTTTAATTTAATTTTACAGAAAGAACTTGTGGAGTCCGTTTCTGAATTTATGGCTTATGTTCATACATCTGTGAACGAAATCAGTCAATCCTATTTACAAAATGAGAGACGATACAACTACACAACACCCAAAAGTTTCTTAGAACAGATTGCTCTGTATGAGAAGTTGCTGAAATTAAATAACTCAGAACTTCAATCCAAGATGGAGCGTCTAGAAAATGGTTTAGAAAAATTGAGAAGCACAGCTGCACAGGTATGTAGAATTCCAGAGTAACATCTGGTAAAAAAAAAAATTATTTAAAATTGATCTGATGTTTCTGTGTAATTAAACATTTTTTCTGAACTTTTCTTTTAAAGTTTGTATTACATGCAAATCAAAAATGACATTAATTGATAATAATTATAGTTTATTATTGAATTTATAAGTTGAAAATTATAATTATTGGCTTGATGCTATTACGTCAGTGTACAGCAAGAATAACATGCAATCATAACATAAATTAAGGTTTTTATGAAATTATAGGTAGATGATCTGAAATCCAAGCTTGCAGCACAGGAAGTCGAGCTTGCTGAGAAGAATGAAGCAGCCAATAAGCTCATCACTGTTGTCGGAGCAGAAACTGAGAAAGTGTCAAAAGAGAAAGCGATAGCGGATGAAGAGGAGAAGAAAGTCAATGTCATTAATATTGAAGTTACCAAGAAACAGGAGGATTGTGAACGGGATCTGGCCAAGGCAGAACCAGCTCTTCTTGCTGCACAAGAAGCTTTGAATACACTCAACAAGGTAGACAATTAAACAACTTCATTGTTGCTTGTTCACAAACACTGACCATTCTGGTAGTAAAACATGTATTAAACACCAATTTCAAAAATCTATTTCAAAACTGACTGGATTTGTGTGCCAGATATATTTCTTAAAGTGCACTTTTGTGTCCCACTGTGAAATAGAACTAGAAACAGGTGTAATAATGTTAGAAATACATGCAGTAGCTAGGTATAAATCTCTGTGTTTGATACAAAACTGTTCCTCTTTGGCTAAGCCAGGCTAAGGTCTCTACTAGTAAATAGTATGTAGAATTTTGATACAGTTTTATATTATAAAGCAAGCCTCTTGTTTGCAGTCCATAGGTTCTGATCAGATTATGCTAATGTCATGGATATGTTGTTTACATTTAAAAAATAAGGATCCCGGCAATAATTTAAATAAATTTTGTTTTTGTTTTGCAAGATCATGAAGGCATCACTTATTTAATTTCCAGAATAACTTGACAGAGTTGAAGTCTTTTGGTTCTCCTCCTGCTGCAGTAGTGAATGTTGCTGCTGGTGTCATGGTTCTGCTGGCACCCAATGGTAAAGTGCCTAAAGATAGAAGCTGGAAGGCAGCCAAGGTGATGATGAACAAGGTAAGTAATTTGCAAAGTTTCTAAAAGTGTGGTGGATTTAAAATTATGTATTATTTCTAAAGCATTGAAATAATACAAAATCACACAAGTCATGCAACAGTTACTTCTGTTTTCATAGTAGTATTTAAAATGGAAAATAATCTAACTATAGGATGTAAATATATCCTCAGATGTAAATACAACACTGTCTTTTAAATTGCAGAAGTTACACCAGCATAGTATTATATTTCCTAAACAAGTTATTGCAGTTTACTTTGAGGAACTACAGAAAAACTATTACTCTTGCATTTAACTGTACAGATGTCTTTGACAAAACTGACTTCGGTGCTGGGGACTTCTATTGGAGACATAAACTTATTTTAAATCAGGGTTTGTTCTGCTAGAGCAACCTGCAGTTTTTAAGGTGTAGGTATGATACTGAATGCAGAATTAGAAGCTCTACTCAAAAGTAAACTCTGTAACTTAATGCATTCTTTTATTATTTTTTTACTAGTTATAATTTTAAAGTTTTAAACACTTCGTCTTACAGGTGGATGCCTTCTTGGATGCATTGATCACCTACGACAAGGAAAACATCCACGAAAACAGTCTCAAAGCTATGCAAGAATATATCAATAATCCAGAGTTTGAACCGGAGTTTATCCGTGGTAAATCCCTTGCAGCTGCTGGTCTATGCTCATGGGCTATCAACATTGTTACATTCTATAATGTCTACTGTGATGTAGAACCAAAAAGAATTGCTTTAAATCAAGCTAATTCCGATTTAGCTACCGCTCAAGAAAAGCTACGCGTTATCAAAGCAAAGATTCAAAGTCTTGAAGAAGCTCTTGCAGTACTCACTGCACAGTTTGAAAAAGCTACTGCTGAGAAACTCAAATGTCAACAAGAGGCTGATGCTACTAACAAGACAATCGAATTAGCTAACCGTCTTGTTGGTGGATTAGCATCTGAAAATGTGCGCTGGGCAGAGACTGTGAAAGGTTTCCAAGAACAAGAGAAGACACTACCAGGTGATGTGCTACTTATCACTGCTTTTGTTTCATACGCCGGTTGCTTCACAAAACAATATCGTGTAGATATGATGGATGGCCACTGGATGCCATTCTTAAAAGGGCTTAAAGTACCCATTCCAATCACGCCAGAATTAGATCCCTTGACCATGTTAACGGATGATGCCACAGTTGCTGGCTGGAATAATGAAGGATTGCCTAGTGATAAAATGTCAACAGAAAATGCTACAATTTTGTCTAACTGTGAACGTTGGCCCCTGATGATAGATCCACAGTTACAAGGCATCAAATGGATTAAGACAAAATATGGTGACGATTTGTGCGTGGTACGCCTCGGACAGAAAGGTTATTTGGATACTATCGAGCGTGCTATCTCTTCGGGGCTTGTTGTACTGATTGAATATATCGGTGAAAATGTTGACCCAGTGTTGGATCATGTCTTGGGCCGTAACACCATTAAAAAGGGACGAGCTGTTAAAATGGGAGACAAAGAGGTATTTGTAAAACATGATATTATATTGTCTCTACGAACACCGTAAGCTTAAAACAGATTTTCTCTGTTGTGTTTACTTAATAAATTGTGAAAAATGTCAAAATGAATGTAATATTTGTGATAGTTTGCAATTTAAATTATGACAGGTTGTCAATAAAATATGCATGGTCACACGTTGATATTCTACACTACTTGTGGATCTTAAATAGTCACATCTGGGTGCACTTTGAGACTGTCACAATAGTTTACTGATTACAATAATGAGGATGGTAATGGTGAAATTGTGACCTGTTGTTGTGCATAATGATGATTTTGTTCCCTTATTTCCTTTTGTCTTTTCTAGGTTGAATGGAATCCTGACTTCAAGCTAATTCTACAAACCAAATTAGCTAATCCTCACTACAAGCCAGAAATGCAAGCCCAGTCCACTCTTATCAACTTCACTGTAACCAGAGATGGTTTAGAAGATCAACTTCTGGCCGCTGTTGTTGCTAAGGAGAGACCTGATTTAGAGGAACTAAAGTCTAACTTAACCCGTCAACAGAACGAATTCAAGATCACTCTCAAAGAGCTTGAAGATTCTTTATTGGCACGTCTATCCGCTGCTGAGGGTAACTTCCTTGGGGATACTGCCCTGGTAGAAAATTTGGAAACTACAAAACGCACAGCTGCTGAGATTGAAGAGAAAGTAAAAGAAGCTAAAATAACAGAAGTCCAAATCAACGAAGCCCGTGAGAACTATCGTCTTGCTGCTGCCAGAGCTTCCCTGCTGTATTTCATTTTGAATGATTTGAATAAGATCAATCCTATGTACCAGTTCTCACTCAAGGTATATTCAACCTGCTGTTTATAGTTTTTTGAATATTTAGGATATCCAGCTTTGTGTTTCAACTGACCATGTTGAGTTGGATAATTCAGTCAAAAAACATTTTTGACAAGCATCAGGACTGTAAATACAATTACTAATTGGCTTATATTTAAAAAAATTAAAAATTTATATTTTTTGTTTTATTTTAGGCATTCAGCATTGTGTTCAGTGTAGCTATTGACCGTGCTGAAGCTGCAGAGGAGGTTAAACAGCGTGTATTGAATCTGATAGACTGCATTACCTATTCCGTCTTCATGTACACGAGTCGTGGTCTATTTGAGAGAGACAAACTTATCTTCACATCACAAATGACATTCATGGTTTGTAATTTTTTGTGATATTTTTGCATAGTATGATAATCTTCGAGATCTAATTGAATGCGTGAATATTTGGCAGACTCATACACATCAGGTCAGGGGTCATAACCGGGAATAGTTGTTATGGAAACCTAGTTTAAAATGGGCAAAGCCATTTAGATATTTCTGTTCTTCAGTTTGACTGCAAAATTAATATGTACAAGATTTTTTTAGGTACAAATGCATAATGTAAGTAATACAGGCTGGAATGTTATTCGCAAGCTGTATTCATCTCCTGAATTAAGCAGTTTTATTTACAGAGCCAGTTCCTCGGTAGCTTTGCTGCTTGCAAGTCATTAGTTGTAAATGAACGCTAGTATGAATGCTACATGTATTTCTTCGGCTACCATTTTAAATATATTGTTAGATATTAGGTCTGATCAAGATGCTTTGCTGGCATTAAGATTTTGTAGTTGCTTTTGTACTTCAGGTGTAGTAATATAGTGATGTTATGCATGGCGTCGGCGTGTTCCATAGCTATATATATTCTCTAGTTTTCTAGTAATGATCATAGACAACAAGTTAATTCTTTAGCTTTCTACTCTTAGTAACTAAGACCATTTTTTGAAGTATTCTGTGGTAGATGTATCATTGGAAGCTGTGATACTTATAAACCAAGACGTCTGAGAAGACTTTACTTTTGAATTTCATTAACTGTAAGAACAATGTATTAAGCATATTAACTAATTGTTTTCAAAATGCAGACTATGAAAATGGCTTTTTTACCATGCTTTTATAGCTACTATATGAATGAACAAAATGAAATAACTAAAAAATAATTTACTGTTTACTGAGCGTAATTTGGATATCAATTGTTATGGCTCCTTTTCAGTTTTTTTTTAGGTACTGTACTAACTTCTTTAATAAATTATTATTTGACAGGTTTTAACTACCAAGAAAGAAATCAACCCAATGGAGCTAGATTTCCTGTTGCGTTTCCCAATTGTGCCAAACTTGACATCTCCTGTGGATTTCCTGAATAACAATTGTTGGGGTGGTATCAAAGCCCTTAGTGCTATGGAAGAATTCCGCAACCTCGACAGAGATATTGAGGGCTCTGCTAAAAGGTGGAAGAAATTCGTAGAAAGTGAATGTCCAGAAAAAGAAAAATTCCCTCAGGAGTGGAAAAATAAGACATCGTTACAGAAACTCTGCATGATGCGTGCATTAAGGCCCGACCGAATGACATATGCTGTAACGTATGTGATTTTCTTTTCTAAATATTGAATTCCCATGTATTGCACACATTTTTAAGATGTTTTAAAAAATATGTTTAGTTCAGCAGGCTGCTAGTGATTTGTAAATATTGTTTGAAGTGATGCAAGAAGACATAAACTTCTGTACATTTCAATAATTGTTTCTTTTATAGTGCGTTTGTTGAAGAGAAACTTGGAGCAAAGTATGTTGAAGGTCGTTCTGTAGAATTTGCTGTATCCTATGAGGAGTCAGGACCAGCTACACCTATCTTCTTCATTTTGTCCCCTGGTGTCGACCCTCTGAAGGACGTGGAAGCCCATGGAAAGAAAATTGGCTTCACCATGGATAATCGTAATTTCCATAACATTTCTCTTGGCCAAGGTCAAGAAATTGTTGCTGAGCAGGCAATGGATTTGGCTGCTAAGGAAGGACACTGGGTTGTGTTGCAGGTACTGTTTACATAGCTGTATTGTGCTGACATGCAAATTCTACATTGAATTGTGCTTTATATTTCGTCGATGTCTTCAAGTAATCCAACATAGGGTATACGTGCATAAAGGTAGACAGTATTCTATTTATATTTTACAATGTATGCTTCTTTCTAGAGAGCATTGTGCCTTGTAAGAAGTGTGCACTAGTATAATTATGTAATTAAACTAACATAGATACATTTTTCAAGAAGCCACTCAACAGGATGAAGTAATCTGACTAACAAATTATGAAAAAGTGCTTTGTTTTTTTTTAAGCTTTTGCAGGTCTGTGTAATTCAGAAAGCTGCTGATTGATGATGCCACCATACAGTTTTATTTACTAAATAATAATTATATAATTATATTATTTTGATTTCGAACTTTGTGTCTTTCAGAATGTTCACTTGGTGGCTAAATGGCTTGGTACACTTGAAAAGAAAATTGAACAGTACAGCTTGGAGGCTAATGAGGCCTACCGTGTGTACATTTCTGCCGAGCCTGCTGCATCAGCAGAATATCACATTATTCCACAAGGTATTTTGGAGTCAGCCATTAAAATCACAAATGAGCCTCCAACTGGTATGCATGCGAATCTGCACAAGGCTTTTTACAACTTTAACCAGGTATGTTGTTTTGATTTAAGTTAGTGGAGACTAGTTTCATTCGTATATTATACTTTAGTAGTTTATGGATTTATATGAAGAAAATGTTGTTATTGAGTATACTTTAACAGTTTTCCACTTTTCTACAAGAAACATATGTTTGAGTCATTATCTTTCTTACTTATTATGTAGAAATATTATGTTTCCAAGAAGAGTTGATTTTTGCAGAAAACTGTTGGACTGTGAATAACATTTCGTCTTCAAAATGTTTCATCCTAAGGATTTTGTATCTAGCTAAAGTATCAAATGTTATGCTATTTGTTTAGGACACTTTGGAAATGTGTGCCCGTGAGACAGAGTTCAAATCTATTCTGTTTGCTCTGTGTTATTTCCATGCAGTGGTATGTGAGCGTCGTAAGTTTGGACCACAAGGTTGGAACAGAGTATATCCATACAACACTGGTAAGCTTTTACAAACATCTAGTACTAATTATTATAATTACAATACTGTTATAAGAATTTAACAGCACCTGTAGATATTTATAATGTCCACTGTGCATTAAGTCAGACTTGTTCTTTGCTGGCCAGCTACATAAGGTAACATGATCACCTATTGTATTCAGAAACAGCACACTGTAGTTTAAATTAATTAAGTATAATTCTACTTTTGAAATCTATTATATTTTCAATCAGTCTCATTCTTAACTTGTTTGACCTGACAGTCATATTTGAAACTATTATTAAGTGTTTCTAACACTCATCAGTGTAAGACTTTCCCACTGAATGCATGTAAACTTAGCAGTAACTATTCTTTTCCTATGTACATATTCTATTCATTTTGATACAGCTGTATTTCATTGGTTTTGTTTTCAGGCGATCTTACCATTAGTATGAATGTGTTGTATAACTACCTGGAAGCCAATGCAAAGGTGCCATGGGAAGATTTGCGTTACCTGTTTGGAGAGATTATGTACGGTGGTCATATTACTGATGATTGGGACAGAAAACTCTGCAGAACATACTTGGAGGAGTACATGCATCCGGACATGGTAAACTACTCGACTTTAATAATAGACTGGGCCTAAATTATATTGTATATCATAACAGTGTATACATCCCTTGTCAACATGAGAAGTTAAAAATTACCTAATTATATAGCTATGATGTCTATGTTTGAAATATTGATGAAAAATGCATATTTTCATTAGTTTATTGCCCAATATTAGCTGTTGCTATCTATATGTAGATGCAAATTTTGCTGTAGAACTATCTTCTGATGTATTTTCAGAATTTTGTTGTAAAAGTGTCTTTTGAGATATTTCCAGAAAGTGTTATCTTTTGCTGTATCTTGAAAAATTCTGATTAATTCTACTTTCAGTTTGATGGTGAGCTCTATTTGGCACCTGGCTTCCCTATTCCTCCTAACTCGGACTACAAAGGTTACCATGCTTACATTGATGAGAATCTGCCACCAGAAAGTCCATACCTGTACGGATTACATCCTAACTCAGAAATTGAATTTTTGACTACCTTATCAGAGACATTATTCAAGACAGTGTTTGAGTTACAGCCAAGAGATGCCAGTGCTGGCAGTGGTGGTGGAGCCAGTCGTGAAGAGAGAGTAAGTTGTATCCATTTAGAAATAGCATCACACATTAGTTCAGAGCATCAAAATTAAGCTTAAATGTTTAGATCTAACTGACTCCTGTTCTATGACTTTTTAAATTTTACTTAAATTGTCTTTTATTAAAATTGACCACTTTTTTAAGTTGACTTCTAGCTGAAATTGATTTTTAATTTTAAATTAGTAGATAAGAAACTACTCTATTTCCAAGAAAACTTGGATCAGTTCTGGCAGCTTATACATAATATACACTGTCTATAAAGTATGCAGTCAGTTGTCTGAGTGTACAATGACAAATGTTGAATTAATGTTTTTAATAAATCTTGTTATTACCTGCTATTTTTGCCATATTTCTAAAAATATACTCATTTCTGTCCAGATAAAACAAATTCTTGATGATATTGTTGAGAAATTACCTGATGAATTCAACATGCTGGAGATCATGGCTAAAGTCCCTGTTGAGGAGAGGACCCCATACGTGGTCGTAGCATTCCAAGAAACAGAACGAATGAATGGTTTAACCAATGAGATGAAGAGATCACTCAAGGAGTTGGACTTGGGTCTCAAGGTATGATTAGTAATACTAATAAACTTTAAACTTAAAAGTAACCATATTCTTTCACTATAGTCTGCACTATAGCCATAGTCATGTACTACTTCAGGATGGAGAGTTTTACTCCAGCTGTTGTATTTAACTTTGCGCTATAGGCTTGTTCAAAGTGAAAATAAACTAGGTTTTTGGCTTCTTAAACCAATTTCCAATATAGGTGTGAAAATATAAATGTTTGAATTTTTTGAATATAACAATTTTGGATAAAACATTTTTTTTTGGCTTGGACCTGAATTTTGCCAGCTTATCCAAATAGACAGTCTACTTTTAACAATTAAAAATCAAGCCAAAGTTGAAAAAAAAAAATTATCCAAAATTGCTATCTTCAAAAAAATCGAATTTGTGTGTACTCAAATACCTCTATGTGATAATTTGACTTTTCATTTTTTCACCAAAAAAATTGAAAAATAGTTTATGAAGCCAAAAACCAGTTTATCTCCATTTTGAACAAGCCTATTAGTTGAATTAACATAGTTTTGTTTTTTATATGATGAATTGTCTCTAACATCATATTGATATGAAGGATTTCAGTAATACTGTCAGTTACTTAAAGTTGTTTTTTTTGTCTCTTTCAGGGTGAGTTAACAATCACTTCAGATATGGAGGACTTGAGTAATGCATTGTATATGGACGTCATTCCAGGTAGCTGGCAAAAGCGTGCTTATCCATCTTTGTATGGTTTAACCCAGTGGTTTTCTGACTTACTGCAGCGTGTTAAGGAGTTGGAGACCTGGGTGTCCGACTTCCAGCTCCCACCAGCTGTATGGTTAGCAGGTTTCTTCAACCCTCAATCCTTCTTAACTGCTATTATGCAGCAGATGGCTCGTAAAAATGAATGGCCATTGGATAAGATGTGTCTGCAATGTGATGTCACTAAAAAGTCTCGAGAAGACATGGGTGGTCCGCCACGTGAAGGTGCCTATGTGTGTGGTCTGTTTATGGAAGGTGCCCGTTGGGATACCCAAACGGGTATGATTAATGAAGCACGTCTGAAAGAACTAGCTCCAGCTATGCCAGTCATCTTCATCAAGGCTATACCTGTGGACAGACAGGATACCAGAAATATCTATGAGTGCCCAGTTTATAAAACTAAGCAGCGTGGTCCAACTTATGTATGGACCTTCAACCTGCGCACGAAAGAGAAAGCTGCCCGCTGGGTGTTGGGAGGTGTTGCTCTCTTATTACAAGTATAAACATTATTTTGATTTGTTATAAACTTTTAAATAATTGTTATACAGTAGTTTAAAATCAGGCATTTATAAACATTTTAAGTATGAAAATTAAATGTAATTGATTATGATGGCTTTCGAATGGATGAATTACAAATCCCGGATAATTTGTTTGATTAACATGTATTAATACTGTATGTTTTTAGGATGAGCTTGAAATTTACGAAAAAGTTACTCTCTTCATTGTTAATATTAATACTAAATTTTCTAATTTTACATGTTAATCATTTGTGATATCTAAACTTACTTTCATATTTTACATTAATTAGAATCTGTATATTTGGATTCTATTTTTAGATTAAAAATCTAAATAATTATAGTTGTCTCTCTCTATCCTTAAAAGTTAAATTGTGCATTGTGCCAGTTAATGCGAATCATGTTTTCATGCTGGATGCATTGCACTTGGAATAAGTGTTACTATTATTACAATTATTAAACTTTCAATAGTAAGAACAGTTTTGTAATCAAGGTTGAACATATGTTGTTACTGTATATAATGTCAAGGTACTTCATTTTAATATTAATAATTATTTTACACATTTTGTAGATTGTGATTTGTGTTTTGATTAATTGTACTAACTGCAATGTAAGGTATGCTGTGATACATGTACTAGTTTTGTTCAAAATATATTTTTTGAAATACTTTATTAAAATATTCTTGTTTGTTCTCCTTGTACCCCGGACTTTGTTGTAGTAGTATTCTAGAGCAACGCCGCTATATTTTTCTTCGTCGACTCAGAGATATCAAGCTACAACGCTATCAATTTGAAAATAATTATAATT